>JANAVB010016195.1:30980305-31108017 GCA_029216955.1 Iris pallida | reverse complement strand
CAGATAAATGTTTGGTTAATCTAGGTAACTTAAGATGGTAGAAGCATTGGGAGGGAACAGAATCTCGAGATTGTGTATTATCGGCCGCCCCAAGCCCCGTCCTGACGCGTCGGGCTGGCTGCCATGGATATTGTTATCGTTCGCATTAGTGGACGGCAGTATCCGACTACTATATGTATTATGCATTAAATGACTGATCTGTTTCGCACGGTAGCCTTTCGAGGGACCTATGCTTACCTATGTGCTGCGCATAATTTTGCCTCGCTAGCCCTGCAGGATACTTCATGATTTGATGATTTCTATATTGCATTATTGTGGTAACCCAACCTCCAAATAGATAGCCTTAGACATTTGAGTGGCCGCTTATTCACCTAAATTGTATGGCTTGCTGCTTGCTAAGCTGGCTGGTACGTAACGTCGTCCCGGTACGGTAATTTATTCCCTTGTTCTTGTTTGATGTACGGGTGGATTATTGTTCCGATGACAGACTACGGATCCAGTTGGCGATGCAAGCATTAGTGGTTGTTAGGATGATTGTGATGATTTGTTGGTTATTTAGTTGCATTAGTAGTGGATTGTTATCTGTGTTGGTACTGCACGATCCTTACCTTTATTACTGCTATCCATATATGTATTTCATGATATATATTATATCATGCTGGTTTTTCTTCGCCTGTCCTTGAGCCTTCCTTTCTGGAACTTGCTTCGGTTGGCCTGACCAACCCTGGATTGTACCCAGATTGCTAGTGACCGACCCTATGGATCTTCCATACTTGACTTGGAGGATGTGCTTCAGTCCAGACCATATGGTAATTGTATGGGAAGGTATTCTTATCTACATTATTTCTTATTGTACACTTCCTGATTATCACATGAGTATTTCCTACTTTTTATAGGATTATTCTTCTTGCTGTTAATTTATTGTTATCGCCTATGGACATGAGATCAAATTTAGGCCATAGACTGCTTGCATGCTAGAATACCCAACAAGATTGACAGCCACGATCGTCGTATGACATCTTCGTACCTTATACAGTGTAGCTGGCCTATGTCCGTCCCAGTATTCCAGTAGTGGGGCATGATAAGGTTTTAGTGGTGGCCCATGTAGGTCTCGTTTTGAGATATTGTTGGGTATTGTTTGCCATTGATTATAAAAGTACAGAACAGTTTTATGGGAGGACTGAACTTAGACTCACAATACAAACTCGCTTGTACAAAGAAAGCCTAGGGACAAAAACCTAGGTACAGCAGTCTAAGTACAATTATTTATTTTAGATTCTAGGGGGTGACGGTAGAGGCTCTGGAAGGCGACGGCAGCCCTGCCTTACTCCTTGGACGATCGGTATGCGGCCTTGTCTCCTTGTGGGAAGATGGTTGGCGTTGGTGAAGAAATGCTCTTCTTGCTCTCCTCCTGTTGCTCTTCTGGCTTCTCTCTCTGTGTGTATTTTCTTTTCGACTATTGGGGAGTCTCTCTGTATATGCGTGTTTCTCTCCGATCTTGTCCCTTTTACAAGGGAATGGCACCTTGCTATAATAGTGGGATGTGATCATTAGGGTTGCCAATGATTAGCTCTTGGAGATGGCGGCGGCCCATAGATTGGTCAATCTAGGCCGTTCAGTTTTGATTGTGACGAATCCGAGCCATCGAGTGTAGATTACACCAAATCCTATTAGCAATTAATGCTGATTGGAATAAATCTTCCTCATAATGATCTTTTGATGTCTGCAAATAAATTAAATTTATTCTCCTGCCGCGTGTCACAGATTATTGGGATTTGACCCAATCTTTGATGGCAGTAAATCTGAGAAATTAATCGGCTTAGGACACGTGTCCTAGGAGCCAATGGGGGATCTGAACCATATGATGAGTGAGCCGCATATGACTTTTGGCCGCATAGGGTTAAGGCCACGTGTCAGGGCTGTCAAGGTAGTGGCCCTCCCTTGAGCCTTTGAACCACAGGAAGGTAATCATTATGAGCCGCATAGGGATACATCCACCTGAGCCGCATGGAGATGATCCTCTTAAATCGCATGAGAAGTTTTTACTTGAGCCGCACGAGGCTTCCTCGGCCTGAGCCGTATAGGACGGATGCACTCTGAACCGCATGAGAAGTCTTTGCTCGAGCCGCATGAGGCTTTCTCGGCCTGAGCCGCATAGGACGGATTCATTCTGAACCGCATAAGTAGTTCTTTGCTCGAGCCACATGAGACTTTCTCGGCCTGAGCCGCATAGGACGGATTCACTCTGAACCGCATGAGAGGTGCTTTGCTCGAGCCGCATGAGGCTTTCTCGGCCTGAACCGCATAGGACGGATTTACTCTGAACCGCATGAGAAGTGAGCCGCATACGAACGCCCACGTGGCAAGGCCACGTGGCATTTTTATGGCTCTCGGGGGATTTGTGTCAGAGATCTCTTTTCTCACCCCTAGAGATTCGTCATTATGACAGAGTCATAATTACTTTTTTCTGTGTCAGGACTGTCACTTTTTCAGAGTTGTCAGCCGTCAAGAAATTAATGCGAGAGGGCAGAGGAGAGGGCTGTCCTGCCACGTGTCTTTCTGAGCCGTATGGGATGTCTTGGACCGCATAGCCCCTTATGCCGCATGACTCTCCGAGCCGCATGGGCTTTCTGAGCCGCATGGGGTTCTTTGGCCGCATGAGTCATTTTCTTTAGTATTTTCCATGCTTCTACAGGTATCACATGATTATTGATCTCAGTCCACTATTCGTTGGTATTCCAACTTGCTATACTTGTCCTTCGCTCCCTTGATCTTCTGAACTGGTTCTCGTCTCTACTGGGACCTATCTTGCTTGGCTATGGCTTATTCGTTGATATCTACCTTTATTCCTTATTTTGAGACACATGGTCCTGTTGCTGGCCATGTTGATCATTTTATCAGATAAGACGATGTCTTATCTTATCATTCGATTATTTGTTATTTATCTTGGGTTCTGTTCTCTCTACCGGAGTTTCGCCTTGGTTATTTTCCTGTTATCCCTTTCGTGCGTTGACTTCGTGTTGACTTAGTATCATTACTGCTCTTTTCGAGCATTGGCTTGATTGTTGTAGAAGGAAGATTACATTAGGATTCTGCGATTTGGATATTTCAATAATTGTTGAGTGTCCAATGGATATACTTGTATTAATTCAGCTCCTTTGATTCTGGACAATTTTGCAATCATGATTATCTGTTTCAGATATTATTTTGATTATAGATGTACTTTCGATATAATATGTTTTGATATGGATTTTGGATTTTGAGTATTTTTCTAGAAAACTATCTTGTGTTATTATTGAAGGTGTTTATGGATGTATATTACGATTGACCTGGATTTTGGATTTTGATTATTTTCCTAGAACTATCTTGTTATATTGTTAGATGTTTTATCATTTTAGTGACTTGGACAGTTGGGCTATGGATTTGATTCGTTTTGGGTATTTGTCAAGAGTGACCGAGTGACCCTAGTATACCTTGATGGCATGGTAGCGAAAGTTGCAGCCGTTCGATTATAGTGCCATGGTGTATCTTTTGTAGCCATTCCGGATGGCGTAGCAGAGAATGACCGTAACACACATTATGATCGGATGTAAGGAAACTACTGTCGTTAATTTGAGACAAATATCCTAGATTTTATGATTTTTTGTGGATTTTTATGCAGGTGGGATTTCAGGTTTTCTGATATTGTTTTTGATATTTTGTACTTGTTTTGAATTATGGAGTATTTCATACATGCGAGATTTTGATTTTTCGAGATTTCTTCGATGTTTTGGATTTGATTTAAGAGTTGATTTGTGTAGCTAGACATTGTTCTATATGATATTTTCATATTGAGATTTTGTTATTTCTAGTTGTATTACTTGATTTCTGTAAGGTCGGTAGAGTTTTCATGACATATATATATATATAATAGTTTTGAAAATCCTATTATAAATGATTTCGAAATTTCGAGGACGAAATTTTTGTAAGGTGCGTAGGATGTCACATCCCTATTTTGAAAACAGGTATATGATCGTATTTGGTATTTTGGTGATTTTAAATTTCGTATTTGTTTAAATTTTATTTACTTTCCAGGACTTGGGTTGGCCTTAGTTGACTGAGCCTGACATTTGGTTATTACTGCTGCTATTGAATTGCTACTAGTATTATTTTATTGCTATTATGGGAGTTAGTGTTGTTAGCTTCATTTGTTTGGATTAATCCAATTCTTATTATTGTTATTATCATTATTATTTATTTATTTATATAATTCCTAACCCTAACCCTAAACTCTAACCTACCCCCTCACTCCAGCACACACTCTCAGCCGCCCCCCTCACTCTTTCTTCTCTCCATCACTCAATACTCTCTCTCCCGATCACCTCTCCTTTCTTCCCCCTCACTCCCCTCGAGCTCTCTCTCTCCCTTCACTTTTCCCTCTCCAGGAGTCTCACCCCCTCCTCTCCCGCTCATTTCCAGTCCAGCACCACCGCGGCCGCCCCCATCTCCACCGCAGCCAGCCCCTTCACCATGGCCGCCGCCACGACCAGCTCTACCACCGCCACCACTTCCAACTGTCCCCTTCTCCTCTCCTCCACCTCCCACTCGCCGCCGCCATGGATTGGGGTTTTAGGTAGTTTCCTTTTCTTTTCCTTTTTATGGTGTTTCAAGTTGGTTGTATAGGTTCTAGTTATTATAACCAACTAAATATTTTTTTCCTTGTCCCCAATAACCCTTTTACCATCCTTTTTGGTTTAGACCTACGACACTAGTAAATTTTTTATAAGCTAAATATATATTTATTTAAAAGAAGAGATTATTAGTTCAAATATTTAAATTAAATACTAAATCCAAGTTTGCTTATTTTTATATAAGGATAATAGTAGCATTGAATAGATCATATTTATACTTGATAATTAATTAGTTAAAAATTCCTCTAGGTCCTTTCGACACTCAGAACTTGGATGCTGGACCAGCTTTTCATCTTCAGTTCCCGGAGACAGGCAAGTGTACCATGCCATTCTTGTACTTCAGTTACATTATTTAAAATTCTTAAATATTTATTTATGAGTATATTATTGCAACACATAGGGCCGCGTCAGGTACTTCGCGTCCGAATCACATTCGGGTGCCGATGGTCGTTAGCGTCATCGGGTATCGAACCTAGACATTCACCTTTGCGATACCGCGACAATTCGTTGTGGGTTACACTCTGACCCTAGGACATGTTCATGTGATACTACATTATTGATGGATTTCTATACTTGTTTACCTCTTGATGTACGGAGATTCGAGTTGATTATGGGATGATGACATTGATATGTGTGCACTGTTATTATTCTATTATGACTCGTTATCCTAGTTAGAGGTTCTGGCCGAGCGACTCGTGTATATGATTCGTGAAGTCACATGGGCGGGGAGAAACATACACCGTGCGCTTGGGCTACTTTCCCACAGAGTTACTGCTACCACATTACCAGAGCTGCGGATATTTTATAGTTACAACAGTTCCTTATCGGAACGGCAGATTTTCATAGTTACCATAGTTCCGTATCAGAACTCCGGAATACACCGTGACAACCCGCGTGTTCGAGTGATGTTTCTTAATTTGTATTTCATACTAGTTGGTTATGATATTTCACCCACTTTATTTCTGTCTTACTCTATTTTATCATATCATCCTTTATTGTCGTACATTTAGCCTGTATACTTGTCACTCCCGTTTCCCGTTATACGTATCTTCAGTATAAGTATACGGATTTCTGACATTTGTCAGGTAGACCGTAGTTAGATTTGTCTTGCTTAGCCTAGTCTTGGTTTAATCTTGACTTGGTTTATTTGATTTGGTTTGGTTCAATTTGACTTGGTTTAGCTTGCTTGGTTTATTTTGGTTTGGTTTGAGATGGTGAGGCTTACTATATAAGTCAACTCCACTCTCTCTCCTTCATTAATTCTCATTACTTCTTCTTCTTCCTCCATTACTCTCCCACCAACCTAGAGAGCTTAGCAAGTGCAACTTGCTTCATGATGGATCTTCCATTTTATTGTTCTTTCTTCTTCTCTACATGATTCTAAGCATCTTTAGGACTAGGAGTTTTCGATTTCGACGGATGGATTTTAGATCTAAATTTTTAGTCTTTTTGGTTTTCTTGGGTTTTGATCTACCAAACTTTATCATTTTCAAGTTTTGATTGTTCTATGTTGTAGAAAATTCGATTTTACCCAAAATGGATCTTTGAAAAGTTAGATTTTGACTTGTTTTGAGGAAGTTATGGCTAAAATAAGATTTTGACATTTTCTAGTTCGTCTGTCCTGAATCTGGCAGGGACGATGAATAGTGCCGCATGGATGCATAGTGTCGCAGGCTTGTATAGTGCCGTATGGCTTGCATAGTACCGCATGGCTTGCATAGTACCGCAATGATGCATAGTGTCGTAGGCTTGCATAGTGCTGCATGGCTTGCATAGTGCCTATATTGGTTGTTTTTGGCTATTTTATGCCCGATTTGGCTGATTTGTGGCTAAAATTTCTCCCAACTGCCAACATGAAAGTTGTAGATCTTTGTCTTGGCTTCAAAAATCTTTTTGTTTTACTTTAACTAGAGTTCATATGCGATTGATAACTTTAATCATAGTTTTGATCTTTTGGCATATTTTCTGTACTTGACGTTTTGAGGTTTCCTTCGACTGTAATAAACTCTTATCATGATTAGATGATTTTGTACAGTTAGAGAATAATTGTACCCCCTTATATTCTTAACACTAGCATAGTTTCAATTATTGTTTTTGTCAAGTAGTATTTTTATTTATTTCTTCTCCCATGCCATGATACGTCTTTTATCTAATTCTTTCTTACATGCGATCCTTGTCGCATGTTTTCTTTCTTAGCTAGTGGCCCGTTGGGGTGCACTCGTGGTTTATGTCTTTTCTTTGCTTTGTATGGACGCTGGTACATGTCTTTCTTTGTTTACATGATGGTGACCTGTCGTGGTGCACTCTTGAACATGTCTTTACATGATAACATGATAGTGGCCCGTCGTGGCGCACTCTTAACAAGCAACCTTAACATGATAACTATTGATAGTGGTCCATTGTGGCGCACTCTTGACATGACAAGTAAACCTAATATGGCATGTATAATCAAGATGCTGTTGCCACGGCTATTCTCCTTGCTAGTACAACTCTTTTGGATACCGTGGTTGAATATGTATTGTGTATGAGTGAACAAGCTACATGTCTTGTCTGCATCATGTCTAGGACATAAATTCCTGATTACCACGGTCATGGATTCATACTGAATCTGACTAGGTTAATGACTAAATTGATCAAGTAGTTCATATAGAGAGATGTTTCCAGTTACAGGCGATCCCGTTATCTGGGTGTCACGACCCGCACCCTAGAGTAAGGGCACGAGACGTGGGTACGTCCAGCCTACGCCACAGTATCGGCGGTAGAACGCTGTCCTAGGTCAACAATCATCTAGCAATATATCTCTAAACAGTTTATACTCCCCGAATGGGGGTGACATAGCAGTAATAACTCAATCACAACTAAGGAAGAGATAGCACGATATGAAATAGAACTCAAGGAAATAAATAGATGAAAAGTAGTCTAAGATAATCCCAGCAATATCCAGAAGTACATGGTCTCAGATACAGAATGAAAGTATATATACAACTCAGAACTCAGAATAAAGTCTAGGTAAAACATGTCTCAAGACTACATAAAAGAAAATAAGCCTAACTAATCTAGTCTAGGCAATCGGGGTGATATCCTCAGCTAGAGCTGGGTCCTCCTGAGGGTCCAGCTCGCAGGTGTCATCTAAGGCTGCCCCGTAGAAAGTGTCCAGGCAGGCCTCCTCCTCGTCCTCTGTAATATTTCAACAGGTCCAGTCAGGACAGGAGCGAGCACAGTACATCTCAACAGTTCATAGCAGGTTAGAAAATATAATCATGCAGTAAAGTAAGATACAGGTACTGAAAGAAGTGCAGGATGTAAACAGAGAGAGAAGCTGTAATAGAAATATCTACTACAGATAGAGACTAATAGTGGCTAGTGAGTCAGAGTACAATATAGACATGTAAATGGCATAGGAGATTCTGATAAGATACTATGGAAGAGATTCTGATAAGATACTACTTGGGTATTATTCACATGTCTACTTCTACTCCCCCGTACCCCCAATCAATACACAAGGATCCAGCCAGGTTATGTTATGATTCCATACAAGGCCCCCGAAGGGTGATACATGGATGTCCCATAAATGGGGATTCTAGGATATTATAGGATACCCAGTGAATGGGATAAGAGATTCTAGGAGACTCTGTGATCATAAGGGTATATGTCACAAGTGATCTTAGAACCAGTGAAGCATAGTGATACGCTATGTAAGTGAAACGCACAGAACATGTAGTACCCGATGCTCCCTAAGGATAACATCTCAAGAAAGGATCCATATAGTACCAATCCGTGTGACCAACGTGACAGTACAAGTAAAGTAATCTACTGCATGAAATAATTATAAGCAGGATATGAAATGGTCAGAGAATGTACTCGCCTGGTATCTGAGTGTCCAATATGAATGTACTGTCCGAGGAGTGGTGTCTGGCTCCTAATCAGAACAGCACAAGTCACAACAAGTCCAAAATAGTGTAATGAAGTCCTACTATGCATTCTATATGATTCTAGGTCAATCTAGGCCAAAGTCAACTCTTGGTCAACTCTGGTCAACCCTAGAAGTCAAACTAGGTCAAACTAGCCTATACTAGTCTAGCAAGTCAAACCTATATCTAAAACCAATCACTCTTGATATATATTGCAAATCTAACCATACACACCTATATGTAATACACATATATAGTTCACACAAATTATATGTACATGATGCTTATGTGTATAAACCAATACAACCTATACATCCAAGTAGGTATCCATACTAGATACCCAAAAAGATACACAACCCTAATATATTTTTTTTCCCTAATATATATATATTTTTTTCCCTAATATATATATATATATATATATATATATATATATATTTATATATGTGTATATATATATATATATATATATATATATATATATATATATATATATACATACACATATTATATTATATGAATACATTACATATTATAATTACATTATATAGTATGTATAAGGAAGATAGAGAGTTAGAGGGGAAGAGTGACAAGTGTCACATGTGTGTACAACATAGTGTAGGGTGTCAATGTGAACATGGCTAGTGAGGAGTGAACAGTGTGAAGGAATAAGAGGGTGCGTGTGTGTGACAATGTGTGACTGCAATGTGTGTGTTAGAGTGTAGCTGTGTGTGTGTGTGGCAAGGTAAAAACAGTGTGCAGGAACTACAAAAACAGTAAAAAAGAGAGAGAAAAGTGTGTGTGTATATATAACTGGACTTTGTGTGTGTAGAGGACAGTGAGAAGGAAAGGAAATCAAACATCAACACCCAGGTTTTGAAGCATCACTGAAACTACATACTTCTAAAAAGAAGAATGGAAATCTGTGGAAAGAAGGAAAAATAATTCATGAACCCTATCAATACACAAGTTGTATCAACACAATTTCAGACTTTTAAATATCAAAACAACTCAGTAACCTAGGTATTAATATCAACCAAATTCAGATTTGAGTCTATAAGACTAAATCCCAGGTTTCCACCTCAGTCCTAGCCATTCCCAGGTTGATACAATACTGGAATCACCCTTAGCTCATGATAAACACAAAAATCAGTTTCAATAGTTCAAAATTTCAGAAATGAACTATAAGCTATAATTTGAAGTCATTTGCTCACCAATGAACCCAGAAATTGACACACAAGTAGTTCAAGTATAGGAGAGTAATTCCAGGAACTTAAAACAATAATTTAACAATATTAAAGGGTCCAAATTTGATGCCAAAGTTCATGAATACAAACTGGAAAATCTGTTCATAACATGTATGAGGAAGAAAAATTAGGAAAATGAATTTAACCAACCAATTCGACCTAATTTACTAAACTAATGGTTGGTAACCAAAATATATATTATATATGCGTCCCACAATGCAATGGTGTCCACCCAAGTGGATACGACGTGTCCAGAACAAGGAAAACTCAAAACAGACACAACAGTGCACTATCCAGTGCACTGTCTCGTGCACACGTGCACTCGTGTCGTGCACACGATACAGGACACTTCGTGTCTCGTGCTCGTGTCAGTAGGTACACCTAGGGTCCAGCTAAGTGTCCAAGCACCTGTACTGAGTCCTAGGGTGTCGTATCCATAGTAATAGGGCCGTATCAGTGCACTAATATAACTGAACCCAGTTCAGTACAAAACCAATACACGTGCTCGTGCATGTCCGACACGACACGTAGGGGCCTGAGACTCGACATATGGGATGTCAGTCATTGCCCCATGCCACGTGTCAAGTGGTTCGTGTCCTCGTGTCCTACAGAGGGAGAAAAAGACCCCGAGTAGCAGGGGATCCCTGTAGCGTGTGCAAGCGGTATGCGGCGCGTGTCCAAGCCGTGAATTCGACACAAACCAACACTATAATCACCACAAAAGATTAGAAATCAATAATAAATGATAAAACTTAATTTTCTATTTAGAAACTTTGCACAAAAGAATTCGGAATGCCCTCAGTGGCATTTCGACAAATACTTAGGCTATATCCCTGATACGTGTCTAAATGGACACAAAACTTATGAAACCTGACACGACACCAATACAGACACTTAGGGGACCCCTAGGGCTTCCTAATCATGAAGACAAAACAAAATTTCAGGGAGAAATGAAAAAGTTACCGATTGTTGAACTTTCAAGGAAAACCCCCTATCACTAGCTCTTCTCTTGATATCCCAATCCAATCAAAAGAACTTCAAACTGAAATAAAACTCAAATAGCAGCAAGAACAGTAATATTAGGATTCAATGCAACTTGTTTGGGAGAAAAATGATCTAAAATAGATTTTCTATGGGTTTTTAAACATGGAGACTCACCTCTTTCTTCTCTTGAAATAATTTCCTAAGGAAGAGGCTAGCCCTAGATTTTAGGAGAGATTATATAGTGGAGGAATCCCTAGGTTAGCTAATGGTGGCCGGCCATGATGGACTAGGATAGGGTTTGCACTAGGTTGGCTAGTCCTATTAAGTTAAGTCACAAAATGACTTGTGAAATCACAAGCCATTTCTCAAACCATTTAATTCCTAATCTCCTCACTCAATTTCTAATGAACTAATTACCACTAACTTAAGTCATGCTAGGTTAGACTAGAGTCACATAACCTAACCAAGTCCATACTAACTAGGGTTAGCTTCTAGGTTAGTCTACAAGGGTCAAGACTAGTCAAAGTCAACCTAGTCCAAACAATTCCAAAATAATTCCTAAAAATTCCCAAAAATTCAAATAAATTCTAATAAATTTAAATTACCCCAAAATGTCAAAAATACCCTCACACTAGAAATGTGGTAGTGATAAATCTACCCTCCTTAAAAGAATTTCGTCCTCAAAATTGAAAGGCAAAATACAACTGATGAGAAGGATAGAAAGCAAACCTCACGGTCCAAAAAGATAAGGGTAGCGCTCGTGCATCTCATCCTTCCGCTCCCAGGTAGACTCTCCTGGAGAATGATGCCTCCATGCGACGCGCACCAAGGGTACCACCTGGTTCCTCAGAACCTTCTCCCGTCGATCCAGAATCTCCACTGGCTGCTCTGGATAGCTGATAGAAGGCCCAACCTCTATCTCTGAATGATCGAGCACATAGCTAGGGTCAGCCACGTACCATCTCAACTGTGATACATGAAATACGTTGTGGACCCCCACTAGCACAGACGGTAAGTCTAGCCTGTATGCAACGTCACCGACTCTCCCGCTGATAACGAAAGGACCGATAAAGCGCGGACTAAGCTTCCCGCCTCCACCAAAACGTATCGTACCACAAGTTGGAGATATCCTCAAGAAAACATGGTCTTCGACCTAAACACAAGCAAGGTCTCAATTAATATAATAAAAAACATGATCAAAATCACAAACAAACAAACCTAAATCTAATCCTACTCTAATCTGTACCTCAAACTCCAAGGGCCTCCGGTGGCTATCGGTCCAGTGCCGATGTCTGTCCTGCGCCACGCAAAGTCTGTCCCTGATGAGCTTCACCTTCTCGGCCGCATCAACAACCATCTCTGGCCCCAGTAAAGCTCTCTCACCAACATCATCCCATGATAAGGGTGTACGGCACCTACGCCCGTACAGAGCCTCGAAAAGTGACATCTCAATGCTGGCCTGGAAACTGTTGTTGTAGGCAAACTCCACCAAATGAAGATGATCCTCCCAGGAACCTCCAAAGTCCAGGACGCACGTCCGTAGCATATCCTCAAGTGTCTGAATAGTCCGCTCTGACTGTCCGTCCGTCTGGGGTGGTATGCAGTACTAAACTTGAGTTGAGTGCCCAAGCTGGTCTGTAGACTCCTCCAGAAATGGAAAGTAAAACGGCTATCCCGATCTGAGACGATGCTGATCGGAACTCCGTAAATCCTGACTATCTGTCGCATATACACCTCCGCCAGCCTCTCTGTAGACGTGCCCACATTGAATGGCAAGAAGTGGGCCAATTTGGTCAACCTGTCAACGATGACCCAAATCGCGTCTTTCCCTCCTGGAGTACGTGGTAATCCTGAAACGAAGTCCATCGTGATATGCTCCTATTTCCACTCGGAAATGGGCAGCGGCTGCAACAATCCACCGGGCCTCTGTCTCTCTGCCTTGACCTGCTGACAGACCAAACACCTAGCCATGAAGCGAGCCACCTACCGCTTCATCCCTGACCACCAGACATGCTTCCGTAGATCTCGGTACATCTTGTTGGCACCCGGGTGTATAGAGTACTGAGATCTGTGGGCCTCCTGTATAACCTGCTCTCTGAGATCTCCGCTAGGCACACATAACCTGGAACCGTGCCTCAAGGCACCATCCTCTGCAAAAGAAAACTCGCCCTCCAGTAATCCTGCTCGAACCTGCTCCTGGAGACACCGCAGAGCAATGTCCTCAAACTGTGCCGACTTGATCCTCTCTACCAAGTCTGACTGAATCTGTATCCCCCAAAACTGCATCTGCACTCCGGGCACGATCACCTCAATCCCAAGGCTCTCCAAGTCGGCAAGCAAATACCGATCCATGGTCAAACACATGGCTATCGGATACCTACTCAAGGCATCGACAACCACGTTGGCCTTCCCTGGGTGATACTGAAGTAGGATGTCAAAATCCTTCATCAACTCTAGCCATCTGCACTGTCTCATGTTCAACTCCTTCTGTGTGAACATATACTTTAAGCTCTTGTGATCTGTGAAGATCTCCACCCTCTCACCATAAAGATAGTGCTTCCACAGCTTCAGAGCAAAAATCACTGCTGCCATCTCCAGGTCGTGGGTAGGGTAGTTCTTCTCATGGAGACACAATTACCTGGAAGCATAGGCAATCACCTTCCCATGCTGCTGCAAGACGCAACCCAGCCCTTTCCCTGAAGCATCACTATAAATAGTGAAACCACCTGATCCTGAAGGCAATGTCAAAATCGGAGCTATCGTAAGCCGCTTCTTCAACTCATCAAAAGCTGCCTGACACTCCTCTGACCAAACGAACTTAGCATCCTTCTGGGTCAACCGAGTCAACAGCTCTGTAACCCGGGAGAAATCTTGCACAAATCTCCGATAATATCCTGCCAGCCCCAGGAAACTCCTGATCTCTGCAACTGAAGTCGGTGCTGCCCATGCCTCAACTGCTACAATCTTCTTGGGGTCAACTAAGATACCATCTCCATTCACCACATGCCCCAAGAAGTCCACCCGGTCTAAGAAGAACTCACACTTGGAGAGCTTCCCGTAAAGCTGCTCCTTCCTGAGAGTCTCTAGCACGATCCTCAAATGCTCCTCCTCAGTCTTGGAATATACCAAGATGTCGTCAATGAACACCACCACAAACTGATCCAGATACTGGTGGAACACCTTGTTCATAAGGTTCATAAATACTGCTGGTGCATTGGTTAGCCCAAACGGCATAACCAAAAACTCAAACTGCCCGTACCGCGTCCTGAAAGCGGTTTTGGGAATATCCTGCCCCTTCACCTTCACCTGGTGATATCCTGACCTCAGATCAATCTTGGAAAATACCCGAGCTCCGTTCAACTGGTCAAATAGATCGTCGATCTGCGGCAATGGATATTTGTTCTTGATCGTGAGGTTGTTGAGTGCCCTATAGTCAATACACATGCGTACTGACCTATCCTTCTTCGGCACGAACAACACTGGTACACCCCATGGCGACGAACTTGAGCGGATGAAGCCCTTGTCCTGTAGCTCATCCACCTGCTTCTTCAGCTCCACCAGCTCGCTGTTGTTCACCCGATAGACATGCTGAGAGATGGATTCCGCTCCTGGAACCAAGTCTATCGAGAACTCTATGTCTCTGTCTGGTGGCAATTCCGACAACTTCTCTGGGAAAACATCCATATAATCTACTATCAAGGGGTGTAGAATCGTCTGCTCCTCGACCGAGACTCCCCAGAAGACTCCGTTGCTCTGCTCTACCTGACGTCTGGAGTACTCGAACTTTGGCTCCCTCGGTGCTCTGAAAAAAACTTAACACCCTCTGCAATCAATGCTGGCGTGGAGCCTGCTCAACCAATCCATGCTTAGTACTATATCGTAGTTCGGCAATGGCATTACGAGCAGGCTCACCTCCAACTTATGGCCTCCCATAACTACTCTCCGACCCTTACAAACATCACTCACGAGGATAGTGCCACCCCCGGTCATGATCTTGTAAGTCCTAGGGAACAATTTAGCTATGATACCATGTCTAATCGCAAAAGATACATATATGAAGCTATACGAAGCACCGAAATCGAATAATGCAAATGCTGGACTGGAGTCGAGAAGAATCGAACCTGCAATCAGCTCTCCGTTGACCTCCGTATCCTCTGCTGCCATGGCGAATCCTCGCCCCTGCTGGCCTCCCCTGGCCTGCTGCTGGTGCTGGACGAACTTCTGCTGCTATGTCTGCAGGGCTGGTCCCCTCTGCTGGCCTGCTGGAGCCCTGGCTCCTCCTCCCGGGCCTGCTCGTGCTATACGGCAGTCCCTCATCTGGTGGTATGCTGAACCACACACCAGGCACTAGCCCAACCTCTTCCGGCACTCATTGAAGACGTGCCCAGGCTTCTTGCAGTAGGTACAAGTACCATCCTGTCTCTGACCCTACTGGTGCTGCCTCGGCTGCTGCTGCTGATGGACTGGCCTCTGCTGAATCGGCTGTGGCTGAAACTGCCTCAGCTGCTGATGCTGAAAGTGGGCCTCTTGGCCTGGCCTCCGCTGCTGCTGCTGCCCCTAACTGGGTCTCTCCTCCTCTTGAGCCTAAGCTCAAGATCATCCTCTGCCAACAAGGCTCCTGTCAAGATCTCCTCGAACGTGGCATCCCGGTTGTCCTTGGTCAAGGACTTGACCTCCTTAACTAGGCCCTTCCGGAACCTCTGGGCCTTCGCTGTCTCGCTCAAGCCCTCCATAAACCTGCCGAGGTGGCCGAACTCCCCGGCGTACTCCTCCACTGAGAGACTCCCCTGGACCAGGCTCTCGAACTGCGTCTCTAAGGCTCTGAGTGCTGAATCTGGGAAGAACTTCTTCTTGAAAAAGCCCTTGAACTGCTCCCAAGTCTACCCCGGTACCCCCACCCTAGGGTCTGACTGATACCAGATGCGAGCAAGATCTCGCATCCGGCTAGATGCGGCCTCGATCTGAAGATATGCTGGTATCCTGGCCAAGCGGAAGATCTTCTCTGTATGCTCGATCCACTCATCGGCATATAGGATCCCCTCTGTCCCTAGAAAGTTTTTGGGGCTCATCTTCTGAAACTGCTCGATCCCTGGTGTCCTTGGCTGCTGAACCACCGGTTGAGGTGCGACCGTCGTAAGGGCCAGCTCCATGCTTTTGTCCTGTCGAGCCTGCTGTCGGTCCATGAACTGCTGGAAGTACGCAAAAATCTGTGCTGCATCCACGTATCCTGTAGGCGGTGGCTGCTGGAAGGGATCTTCTGGAATGACCGGGTCATGCCTCCGAGTCGGTGGATGCATACCCCCTACTACGGCTGTCGAGGTCTCAATACGAGCAGAGGTAGCAGGAGCTGCAGTCCCCTGGCCTCGCTGTACTAGCTGAGAGGTAGCAGTCCCCTCTATAGCATCCTCATGAATGGCACGCTGCGATCGAGTCTCTACCATCCTGAAGATAGACAAACAAGAGTATCCATTTCTGAGAAAGAAGCGAAATAACAAAGACGGACAGTTAAAAATTCAAAGGATCAGCTGACAATAAGGATTTAGATGGCAATAAAAGAATTTTTCCTAAAGTGATTGAGTACCTTAAAATTAATGTCCTATATCCTACTGCAGGCTGTAGTGATACTCTAATTCGAATACCACTACACTTCTAGTCTAGACCTGCATGGGCCACCACTAAAAACGTGTCACGACCCACACCCTAGAGTAAGGGCACGAGACGTGGGTACGTCCAGCCTACGCCGCAGTATCGGCGGTAGAACGCTGTCCTAGGTCAACAATCATCTAGCAATATATCTCTAAACAGTTTATACTCCCCGAATGGGGGTGACATAGCAGTAATAACTCAATCACAACTAAGGAAGAGATAGCATGATATGAAATAGAACTCAAGGAAATAAATAGATAAAAAGTAGTCTAAGATAATTCCAGCAATATCCAGAAGTACATGGTCTCAGATACAGAATGAAAGAATATATACAACTCAGAACTCAGAATAAAGTCTAGCTAAAATATGTCTCAAGACTATATAAAAGAAGATAAGCCTAACTAATCTAGTCTAGGCAATCGGGGTGATATCCTCAGCTAGAGCTGGGTCCTCCTGAGGGTCCAGCTCGCAGGTGTCATCTAAGGCTGCCCCGTAGAAAGTGTCTAGGCAGGCCTCCTCCTCGTCCTCTGTAATATTTCAACAGGTCCAGTCAGGACAGGAGCGAGCACAGTACATCTTAATAGTTCATAGCAAGTTAGAAAATATAATCATGCAGTAAAGTAAGATACAGGTACTGAAAGAAGTGCAGTATGTAAACAGAAAGAGAAGCTGTAATAGAAATATCTACTATAGATAGAGACTAACAGTGGCTAGTGAGTCAGAGTACAATATAGACATGTAAATGGCATAGGAGATTCTGATAAGACACTATAGAAGAGATTCTGATAAGATACTACTTGGATATTATTCACATGTCTACTTCTACTCCCCCGTACCCCCAATCAATACACAAGGATCCAGCCAGGTTATGTTATGATTCCATGCAAGGGCCCCGAAGGGTGATACATGGATGTCCCATAAATGGAGATTCTAAGAGATTCTAGGATACCCAGTGAATGGGATAAGAGATTCTAGGAGACTCTGTGATCATACGGGTATATGTCACCAGTGATCGAAGAACCAATGAAGAATAGTGATACGCCATGTAAGTGAAACGCACAGAACATGTAGTACCCGATGCTCCCTAAGGATAACATCTCAAGAAAGGATCCATATAGTACCAATCCGTGTGACCAACATGACAGTACAAGTAATGTAATCTACTACAGGAAATAATTCTAAGCAGGATATGAAATGATCAGAGAATGTACTCGCCTGGTATCTGAGTGTCCAATATGAAAGTACTGTTCGAGGTGTGGTGTCTGGCTCCTAATCAGAAAAGTACAAGTCACAACAAGTCCAAAATAGTGTAATGAAGTCCTACTATGCATTCTACATGATTCTAGGTAAATCTAGGCCAAAGTCAACTCTGGTCAACCCTAGAAGTCAAACTAGGTCAAACTAGCCTATACTAGTCTAGCAAGTCAAACCTATATCTAAAACCTATCACTCTTGATATATATATTACAAATCTAACCATACACACCTATATATGTAATACACATATATAGTTCACACAAATTATATGTACATGATGCTTATGTGTATAAACCAATACAACCTATACATCCAAGTAGGTATCCATACTAGATACCCAAAAAGATATATAACCCTAATATATATATATATATATATATATATATATATATATATAAAATATATATATATATATATATATATATATATATATATATATATATATATATACACATATTATATTATATGAATACATTACATATTATAATACATTATATAGTACGTATAAGGAAGATAGAGAGTTAGAGGGGAAGAGTGACAAGTGTCACATGTGTGTATAACATAGTGTAGGGTGTCAATGTGAACATGGCTAGTGAGGAGTGAACCGTGTGAAAGAATAAGAGGGTGCGTGTGTGTGACAATGTGTGACCGCAATGTGTGTGTTAGAGTGTAGCTGTGTGTGTGTGTGGCAAGGTAAAAACAGTGTGCAGGAACTACAAAACCAGTGAAAGAGAGAGTAAAGTGTGTGTGTATATATAGCTGGACTTTGTGTGTGTAGAGGACAGTGAGAAGGAAAAGAAATCAAACATCAACACCCAGGTTTTCAAGCATCACTGAAACTACATACTTCTAAAAAGAAGAAGGGAAATCTGTGGAAAGAAGGGAAAACAATTCATGAACCCTATTAAAACACAAGTTGTATCAACACAATTTTAGACTTTTAAATATCAAAACAACTCAGTAACCTAGGTATTAATATCAACCAAATTCATATTTGAGTCTATAAGACTAAATCCCAGGTTTCCACCTTAGTCCTAGCCATTCCCAGGTTGATACAATACTGGAACCACCCTTAGCTCATGATAAACACAAAAATCAGTTTCAATAGTTCAAAATTTTAGAGCTGAACTATAAGCTATAATTTGAAGTCATTTGCTCACCAATGAACCCAGAAATTGACACACAAGTAGTTCAAGTATAGGAGAGTAATTCCAGGAACTTAAAACAACAATTTAACAGCATTAAAGGGTCCAAATTTGATGCCAAAGTTCATGAATACAAACTGGAAAATCTGTTCATAACATGTATGAGGAAGAAAAATTGGGAAATTGAATTTAACCAACCAATTCGACCTAATTTACTAAACTAATGGTTGGTAACCAAAATATATATTATATATGCGTCCCACAATGCAATGGTGTCCACCCAAGTGGACACGACGTGTCTAGAATAAGGAAAACTCAAAACAGACACAACAGTGCACTGTCCAGTGCACTGTCTCGTGCACACGTGCACTCGTGTCATGCACACGACACAGGACACTTCATGTCTCGTGTCAGTAGGTACACCTAGTGTCCAACTAAGTGTCCAAGCACCTGTACTGAGTCCTAGGGTATCGTGTCCATAGTAATAGGGCCGTATCAGTGCACTAATATAACTGAACCCAGTTCAATACAAAACTAATGCACGTGCTCGTGCGTGTCCGACACGACACGTGGAGGTCTGAGACTCGACACACGGGATGTCAGTCATTGCCCCATGCCACGTGTCAAGTGGTTCATGTCCTCGTGTCCTACAGGGGAAGAAAAAGACCCCGAGTAGCAGGGGATCCCTGTAGCGTGTGCACGCGGTGTGCGGTGCGTGTCCAAGCCGTGAATCCGACACAAACTGACACTATAATCACCACAGAAGATTAGAAATCAATAATAAATGATAAAACTTAATTTCCTATTTAGAAACTTTGCACAAAAGAATTCAAAATGCCCTCAGTGGCATTTCGACAAACACCTAGGCTATATCCTTGATACGTGTCCAAATAGACACAAAACTTATGAAACCTGACACGACACCAATACAGACACTTAGGGGACCCCTATGGCTTCCTAATCATGAAGACAAAACAAAATTTCATGGAGAAATGAGAAAGTTACCTATTGTTGAACTTTCAAGGAAAACCCCCAATCACTAGCTCTTCTCTTGATATCCCAATCCAATCAAAACAACTTCAAACTGAAATAAAACTCAAATAGCAGCAAGAACAGTAATATTAGGATTCAATGCAACTTGTTTGGGAGAAAAAGGATCTAAAATAGATTTTTATGGGTTTTTAAACATGGAGACTCACCTCTTTCTTCTCTTGAAATAATTTCCTAAGGAAGAGGCTAGCCCTAGATTTTAGGAGAGATTATATAGTGGGGGGAATCCCTATGTTAGCTAATGGTAGCCGGCCATGATGGACTAGGCTAGGGTTTGCACTAGGTTGGCTAGTCCTATTAGGTTAAGTCACAAAATGACTTGTGAAATCACAAGCCATTTCTCAAACCATTTAATTCCTAATCTCCTCACTCAATTTCTAATAAACTAATTACCACTAACTTAAGTCATGCTAGGTTAGACTAGAGTCACATAACCTAACCAAGTCCATACTAACTAGGGTTAGCTTCTAGGTTAGTCTACAAGGGTCAAGACTAGTCAAAGTCAACCTAGTCCAAACAATTCCAAAATAATTCCTAAAAATTCCCAAAAATTCAAATAAATTCTAATAAATTTAAATTACCCCAAAATGTCAAAAATACCCTTACACTAGAAATGTGGTAGTGACACTGGGCACCTTGAATGGACTTGTAGCCTGTCATCGAGTAGGACACATTTCCAGCCCACTGTCATGCGGGGCACTTCTTGAAACAAGTAATATGCACATTGTTAAGTGTTGCACTCTAAGTCACCTAATAATTCTTGATAACTCTTACATGAACCATGCCTGGATAACTTGGATAACTGCAGGGCTTGTGACTGCTGGAACATCTCATTGCATCTTGCTAGTAACTAGGCTTGTGATAACCCTAGTTAGTTAAAGTATCAAACCATACTCTTTGCTTGGCCATAAATGTTGAATGGAGTCCTATCTTGTCTAGTCTTGCCTAGATCCAGTACATGGCTATCTCAGGACATGCTTGTATATGCTTTACCTTATCGATAATTGGTTAGAGACTAAGTTCTGTTCAGGTGAAGGGTTACAAACCCGTTCCTTGTTTGGTTTACGGGTTGTAACTTGGTTACCAGAATAGTCCTTTAGTTTTCTTATCGTTTATCACCCTGTTTTCTCTAACCCACATCTTTTGTTATTTCATTTATGTCCTTACGTGCTAATATGCTGGTTTTAGTTCTTAAGTGAAGCCTCCCTTGTGGCACTTGCTTTTTCTGGGGTCTGACTCAGCTGGTTTTGTATGGCCAGATTTCGGAGTAGCACCCGAGGATTTTTCAGCCTTCCAGCCAGATGGTGAATACTAGATGTAACCCTGGCAATGAGTGGGTTTTATTTTACTCTCCCGCTCTTTTGTAAAATTATCCTTTTGAGGCATTTAGCCGTCGAGCAAGTGTTAGCTCGTGTTGAATACTTATATTTCTTGTCAGCCTAAGGGCTGTAACATGATTGACAAATCCTAGGGTTGATCATGTATGACTTAAACTCTTGCTAGTCTTCGCGTTTTGTATGACTAGCTTCATGATCATCTGAATATGTATTGTTTGGGATGCCTTACCTTGTATGTCTGATGATCGACCATCTTGTTATATTTACTTGCTTGCTTGAGATTAAGACACTAGGCTTATTTTTGACCATAAGAGACTGATGGCTTATAGATAAACCCTCATACATCTGGACAGCCGTGATCGTATATCGAGGTAGTTTACACTTTATATACGTAGCTAGCTGTGTCTGCACCCGCTCTCCAATATTCTGGTTCTAGGGCGTGACACAGTTTAAGTGGTGGCCCATGCATGGTCTTGTAAATCAAGATGTATGAGGGTTTTACCAAATAGTTGTCTCAATCAGCATTCGTCCTTGATCTCTACTCGTACTTTCTAATCTTTCTGGAATTGTGACCTGATCACATGCTTATATCCTCGATCTATCTTGGTCCTTCCTTATTATTTTTCATATCATTTTTTCAGTGACATAGTTCATGGTCCTACCGATCAGCCGGGAGAAGCTCAACCAGTACCCCAGCTGCAACAAGAAGATCAAGCCCAACACTCGGGAGCAGCATCCCGAGTCATGCACTCTGATGATCCAGAGCCACCAGTTTAGCCAATCCAGCCTACAGAGTCCGACAATAGGGACTTGATTAGACTTATCAGGGAATTGCTTACATCACAAGATCGTCGGGACGATGTCCTGCACCTGACAATACAAGATGCCATAGGCAGAGTTGGTTACCAAGGGAACAATACAGCTAACAATTTCAAGCGCCTGAACCCTTCCTTCTTTGACAGCTGCAAGGACGTGATTGCGGCTGATGCCTGCCTCCAGGACATCAAGATTATCTTGGAAGCAGCCAAGACTCCAGAGGAAGAGAAGGTAGCTATAGTGTGCCTACAGTTATTGGACTTAGCCCGCACCTGGTGGGCGATGTTGGCAGTAGGATTGGCGACGCCTGTCCCATGGGCGACATTCAGTGACAAGTTTCAGATCAAGTACTTTGATCTAGTGGCTCGACATGATCTGCAGATAAGGTTCACGAATTTGAAGCAGATGAGCAGAACGGTCGATGGATATGCAGCCAAATTTTTAAGACTCAGTCGATTTACTCCTACCTTGGTGGCAACTGAGTTGGACCGAGCCCATCGGTTCCAGTAAGGACTCCACCTAGAGATTATTCCAGCAGTAGAGCAGTTCGAACATCAGACTTTTGATGCTGTCTTGAGGGCAGCTAGGAAGCACGAGTATACCTCGCAGAGGATCATGGACCGAACCGAAAGTAGGAAGAGATCTCATAGAAAGATGAGTCTGTCCACAGCACCAGCCCCGACGGTTAGGGCTTTGTCGATTGGAGTTCCCCGAAGGGCGAATTCAGTTACGTCGGTTCAGCATTCAACACCGACGTACCCTCAGCAACAGAAGCAGAAGCAGTCTTCCGCAATGGGCTGTATTCATTGTGGAAAGCTAGGGCATGTAGTATCGAAATGTTGTAGAGAACAGGGATTGTGCTTGGCTTGTGGGGTACCGGACCACATGATAGGGTCCTACCCGAATAGGGCCAGTTTATCATCGCCGAACCTAACTAGTCTATCAGTTAGGGGACCAACCCAGCACCAGTGCAGCAGCAGCAGCAACAACAGTACCAGTCTTCGAGCCCATTGTCGCCTTAGGCACAAGCCTTCCAGCTGCAGAGACCCCAGCAGTATGCCCAGACCCAAGCTTAGATGCAGAACCGGCAGAGAGGTTTCTAGCAGAGTGTCTTTCTTATGCCATATGCCTTTTAATTCCTTGCTTGTATGAATGATTACTTGATTGGTTGCTAGTTATAGATGGCTGTGATTTAGTATAGCTTGCTCCGACATCTCTAGTCTCTTGATTAAATTCTGAGGATGGAATTCTTTTAAGGTGGATAGGGTTGTCACTCTCGTTTTCTGTTATACGTATCTTCAGTATATGTACAAGGATTTCTGACATTTATCAGGTGGACCGTAGTTAGACTTGTCTTGCTTAGCCTAGTCTTGGTTTAATCTTGACTTGGCTTATTTGATTTGGTTTGGTTCAATTTGACTTGGTTTAGCTTGCTTGGTTTTTTTGGTTTGGTTTGAGATGGTGAGGCTTACTATATAAGTCAACTCCACTCTCCCTCCTTCATTATTTCTCATAACTTCTTCTTCCTCCATTACTCTCCCACCAACCTAGAGAGCTTACGTAAATCCAACTTGCTTCACAATGGATCTTCCATTTTATTGTTCATTTTTCTTCTCTACATGATTCTAAGCATCTTTAGGACTTGGAGTTTTCGGTTTGGACGGATGGATTTTTGTAGATCTAAGTTTGTAGTCTTTTCGGTTTTCTTAGGTTTTGATCTACCAAACTTTATTATTTTCAAGTTTTGATTATTTTATGTTGTGGAGAATTTGATTTTACCCAAAATGGACCTTTGAAAAGTTAGATTTCGACTTATTTTGAGGAAGTTATGGCTAAAATAAGATTTGGACATTTTCTAGTTCATCTGTCCTGAATCTGGCAGGGATGATGGATAGTGCCGCATGGATGCATAGTATCGCAGGCTTGCATAGTACCGAATGGCTTGCATAGTATCATATGGCTTGTATAGTACCGCATGGATGTATAGTGCCGTAGGCTTGAATAGTGCCACATGGCTTGCATAGTGCCGCATAGTGCCTATTTTGGCTATTTTTGGCTGTTTTATGCCCTATTTGGCTGATTTGTGGCCAGAATTTCTCCAAACTCCCAACATGAAAGTTGTAGATCTTTGTCTTGGCTTCAAGAATCTTCTTGTTTTACTTTAACTGGAGTTCATATGCGATTGATAACTTCAATCATAGTTTTGATCTTTTGGCATATTTTCTGTACTTGATGTTTTGAGCTTTCCTTCGACTGTAATAAACTCTTATCATGATTAGATGATTTTGTACAGTTAGAGAATAATTGCACCCCTTACATTCTTAACACTAGAACAATTTCAATTATTGTTTTTGTCAAGTAGTACTTTTATTTATTTCTTCTCCCATGCCATGATACGTCTTTTATCTAATTCTTTCTTACATGCGATCCTTGTCGCATGTTTTCTTTCTTAGATAGTGGTCCATTGGGGTGCACTCATGGTTTATGTCTTTTCTTTGCTTTGTATGCACTCTGGTAAATGTCTTTCTTTGTTTACATGATGGTGACCTGTCATGGTGCACTCTTGAACATGTCTTTACATGATAACATGATAGTGGCCCGTCGTGGCGCACTGTTAACAAGCAACCTTAACAAGATAACTCTTGATAGTGGTCCGTTGTGGCACACTCTTGACGTGACAAGTAAACCTAATATGGCATATATAATCAAGATGTTGTTGCGACGGCTATTCTCCTTGCTAATACAGCTATTTTGGATATCGTGGTTGAATGTATTGTGTATAAGTGAAGAAGCTACATGTCTTGTCTGTGTCATGTCTAGGACATGAATTCCTGATTACCACGGTCAGGGATTCATACTGAATCTGACTAGGTTAATGACTAAATTGATCAAGTAGTTCATATAGAGAGATATTTCGAATTATAGGCGATCCCATTTTTTGGCGCCTTGAATGGACTTGTAGCCTGCCGTCGAGTAGGGCACATTTCCAGCCCACTTTCATGTGGGGCACTTCTTGAAACAAGTAATATGCACACTGTTAAGTGTTGCACTCTAAGTCACCTAATAATTCTTGATAACTCTTAGATGAACCATGCCTGGATAACCTAGATAGCTGCAGGGCTTGTGACTGTCGGAACATCTCATTACATCTTGCTAGTAACTAGGCTTGTGATAACCCTAGTTAGTTAAAGTATCCAGTCATACTCTTTGCTTGGTCGTGAATGGTGGATGGAGTCCTACCTTGTCTAGTCTTGCCTAGATCCAGTACATGGCTACCTCAGGACATACTTGTGTATGCTTTACCTTATCGATAATTGGTTTAGACTAAGTTCTGTTCAGGTGAAGGGTTACAACCCTGGTCCTTGTTTGGATTATGAGTTGTAACTTGGTTACCGAAATAGTCCTTTAGTTATCTTATCGTTTATCATCCTGTTTTCTCTAACTCATGTCTTTTGTTATTTCATTTATGTCCTTATGTGCTAATATGCTGGTTTTAGTTCTTAAGTGAAGCCTCCCTTTTGGCACTTGCTTTTTCTAGGGTCTGACCCAGCTGGTTTTGTATGGACAGATTTTGGAGTAGCACCCGATTATCTCCCAGCCTTCCAGCCAGATGGTGAACACTAGACGTAACCTTGGCAACAAGTGGGTTTTATTTTGCTCTCCCGCTCTATTATTAAATTATCCTTTTGAGGCATTTAGCCGCCAAGCAAGTGTTAGCTCGTGTTGAATACTTATATTTCTTGTCTGCCTAAGGGCTGTAACATGATTGACAAATCCTAGGGTTGATCATGTATGACTTAAACTCTTGCTAGTCTTCGCGTTTTGTATGACTAGCTTCATGATCATCTGAATATGTAATGTTTGGGATGCCTTACCTTGTATGTCTGATGATCTACCATCTTGTTTCATTTACTTGCTTGCCTGAGATTGTGATACTAGGCTTGTTTTTGACCATAAGAGACTGATGGCTTGTAGATAAACCCTCATATATCTAGACAGCCGTGACCGTATATCGAGGTGGTTCACACTTCTGTATACGTAGCTGACTGTGTCTGCCCCCGCTCTCTAGTATTCTGGTTCTGGGGCATGACAATATTATATACCTTGTTGCGTCCCGCTGAGGACCTAGTTTTCTCTCCAAATTTAGACGATTATCATGAGGTCTACGGATCCGGAGTTGAGCTAGGAGCAGGACTTGCAGTTGACGACGAGATCGATCCAGTAGAGTAGCTCGACTATTGGTAGAGCACTTTCTTCATTTCTGACTTCATTATCTTGTAGCATGTCATCAGATCTAGTTATCATCTTTTATTTCATTTTCATTCAGTAATGTATCAGTAGGATTGTTTTCGCAAGACTCTTTGTTCAGTGATTGTATTATGACTACTTTTAGACCATGTTATTTCAGCACATTATGGTTTATTTCATATTTTTCACAATGTGTTCCTTGATCTTATTTTGTGGATAAGATTAGTACTTATAATTGTCTGGGCATTACTCTATATTACTACATATTTTAGCTTAAGTGCTACTCTCATGGTTCGATTAAATTGGGTAAATCATTGTGAGTGGTACTCGCTGGCCTTGCCACGTGGCTTGGTTCCGTATTTTGGAACTGGGGCATGACAGAAATCGGTTGAAGAGGTTTTCTATAATGGCAATGACGTTCTTCGGTGGACTGCATTCTGCTAAAGTGTATATAGGAACCGAGCTAAGAACATGCCGCATTAAAGTCAGTTTACCTCCGATGGATAGAGTCTTATTATGCCATCTCGATATTTTGCTTGTAATTTTGTTTATGAGTGGATGAAACATGACAGTATTGTGCTACCGCAAGCCATAGGGTAGCCCAAGTACGTAAAAGGAGGGGATTTGGTTTGGAATCCTAAGATATCCACCAAATCTTGAGAAGCCACTGATAGGTGATCGATGATGAAGATGTTGCTTTTTTTCTTGTTTACTTTCTGTCCCGAAGATGTCACATATCTCTGTAGATGTTCCCAATCTTTTGAACCGCCAGCTTGTCCCCTGACACGAAGATGAATATATCATCTGCATAGAAAAGGTGAGACACAATGGGGCAGCTATTGGTAGTGCGAAAGTGTTAGAAAGAAGGATGATTCTCCATGGAGATAAGGTTGCGAGATAAGAGCTCTGCCGTAATGATAAAATAGTAGGGATAGAGGGTCACCTTGTCGCACTCTGTAGAAAGATTTGAGGAAGCCCGAAGTAATACCATTGATAATGGACGAGAACCAGGAGTTGCTGATGGACCTCCAAATAATGTCTGTCCCTTTTTTTAGAACCCAAGATGCCTGAAAAACCGTATCATTATCTACCAATCGAGCCTGTCATATGCTTTCTCCATGTCCTCCTCGATAGCAATATTACAACCCTTGTTTTTGTGACCCATGCTGCTGACGAGCTCGTGCATGCAAAATGATGTCCGTGCTTTTTTCCTTTGAAATAATTTTTGGAAGAATGTTCACTATTCTAGTCGCTATAACCTTAGCAATAGTTCTGTTGACGATAGTGTAAAGGCTAATTGGTCTAAAATCGGCGAAGGAGATGGGATTAACGATTTTTGGTATCAAGACCAGATTCATACTTGTAATAGCCTTGGGATATTGTAATCCCTCGAGGAATGCCTGAGTAGCATCAACCAAATCTTTTTTGACGATGTCCCAGCATCTCTTTAAAAACTTTCCGGTGAAGCCGTCCGGACCAGGAGCTGAGTCGGCATTAAGTGACCAAATTGCATCTTTAACCTCCTTTTCCAAAGCCGGTCGAATAAGCATTATGTTGTCATTTGAGGAGATAGCAGGGGGTGATAATCTGGATAAGTGCTTCATCAATCTGGATAGCTTCTTTGGTGTAGAGCGCGAAGAAGTAGTTGACAGCCTCGAAGCTAACGTCCTCTTGATTCCTGAATACCCGACGTTCGTTATTTTAGATTTGATGGATATGGAGTATACTTCGTTTTCTCTTGACGCACGAATAAAAAAAAGAAGTGTTTTGATCTTCCTCTTTGGCCCATCTCGTCCTAGCCTTTTGCTTCTAGAAAGCTTCCTCAGATGCCAAACTCTACTTCAAAGATGCCTGAAGAGAGTGGAGCTTGCATCTATTCCCCGCGGAAGCATCGTTGACTAGGTCGACTTCAGCCTGGGCTACCGCGTCTTCTAACTTTCTTGCTTCTTGAAAAATATCTCCGAATTTGATTCTACTCCATTT
Organism: Iris pallida; assembly: GCA_029216955.1. Lineage (NCBI taxonomy): Eukaryota > Viridiplantae > Streptophyta > Magnoliopsida > Asparagales > Iridaceae > Iris > Iris pallida. The sequence goes on along the minus strand of JANAVB010016195.1, from coordinate 31,079,723 downwards.
GCTGAGGTCCCCTATAGTAGCCATTAGCTTGAGCGCCACCCTTGTTAGAGAATTTGGTGTAGCACGGAGTTCTAGCTCCTCGTCACAACTTCAATAAATTCAGGATTATCATACCAAAATTTTTAAAATGAAAGGACTTACTAAATTTTGGGGTAGAGTTATGAATTTCCAGTAATAAGGGGTTATGATCAGATTCCATTCTGTTAAGATGGGTCACCAATGAACTGTACACCATTTCGTTCCATTGTTGGTTCGTAAGAATACGATTAAGACGAGGTTGTTGATTGTCTTCTCCTTCCCGCATGTTGCTCTATGTATAAGTGTTTCCCATGAATGGAGGAGAAGAAAGGTCTGGTTCAAAGATAAATTGTTTAAATTCTTTGATAGAGCCGTAGTCGAAAGCTTGACCACCAATCTTCTCTTCGGGAGAGGTGATGGCGTTGAAGTCTCCGCCACATATCCACGGGGAGTCCGATATGTATCCCTAATATGAAGTAGATGATCCCATAACGCTCTTCTTTTGATTTTAGTATTCCTGCCATGAACAATAGAGAGGATATTATTGATGGCGAAAAGGCAGTGGGAGATACTGTTCGACACTGACTGGTCACTCTCTACAAGAACGGCATACACTATATCATCTTCGTAGAATATCCAGATACTGTTGATGCTAGCAGTAGCGTATGCGAATCCAAGCTTCAAATGATACTTCTTTATTTTTACCTTGTCCACCTTTGATTCTATGATTATAAGAAGGGAAATTTTGTGCAACTTTTTCAGGGCCTTCAATCTATTAATCGTCTGCCGCCCTGCGATCCCTCTGGCGTTCCATAGGATGCAGTTCATCATCTTTGTCAGTTGGAGCGGGACGCTTTAGCCGCTGATCTGGGAGACATTACTTAGGGTACGATTTGGATTTTTGATGTTTCTTCTGCTTTTCCTTCTTATTTTTCTTTTTCGACTTATCTTTCAAAAGATATTCAATATCAGAGTCTGAAAGGTCTGCTGAATCGGATGTTGGGGCATCTTCATCAAGAGTGCCATAAGGGATTCCCATTTGTTCCATTCCACAATTTCTCCCTCATCCTCTGAAACGAGCTGAGTTACGAAAACATGTCCTGGCACTGAGTCGACTCGCTTTCTGTATGGAATGATCCATACTTCTTCCCCCTGTTCTATAGAGGTACCTGCTGTACCTCCCTTGTGATGTCTGTTAAGCTCGGAATGCCTCACCCCCGCCTCTACCCGAGCTTCAACAAGGAGGGACATCACCAGAAGGCTACTATCTGAAATGAAAGGGACATTAGGTGTGGTGACAGATGCGACAACATTGTTGAGGGTCTTTGGAAGAAGATTTTGATGATTGGTAGCTACATTTCTAGTGGAGCTTCCTTGTAAATGTTTCTCTAAAGTAGTAGAGGGGCCTGCTCTGGTGGTAGTTTTACCAATGACATTTGCAGATTCCTCTACTTGAGATTTGCCCTTCTGTAGTGACTTCTTACATTTGTGAGCATTGTGTCCTTGATGCATACAACTATTGCAGTACAGAGGAAGAGCCTCGTACTCAATTTTTTGCGAGAAACTATTCCCCATAGTAATATTAATGCGAATTGAAGAGGGCTGAGGGAGGCTGATATCCACCTCGACCAGAACTCGACCGCGGCTAGGATGAGTATGCGCAGAAGTGGGTTGATCCAATAGCAAAGGGATGTTGGAGTGGGTGGGGTTCCCAAACTATGTGGAGAAGACCCCGGAGTGCGACGAGTGCCGTCTGTGTGTCAGAGAAGCTCGGGGAGGTGACGAGGCCAGTCGGAGAAGACGAAAAGCTCGGGAGCTGCCAGAGGAGCTGCTGGAGAGAGGGGGGAGAGTTCGGGCCGAACTCTGTCCCAAGGGAGAGTTCTGGCCGAACTCTGCCTCCCTGTTCCAGAACCTTGCTGGAAGCAGAACACAGAGTCCTGGCCGAACTCTGTGCCAGGACAGAGTTCTGGCCGAACTCAAACCAAATCTTCCCCTTCACAACTAGGTCGAGGAGGTCGTCATCTCGACGATCTGCCTGCAGTACTCAAACTTCCCCCTCGGTAGAACCTTCGTGAGCATGTCCGCTCCATTGTCATCAGTATGAACCTTCTCAAGTGCCGCGTCCTTCTTCTCAACCACATCCCGTATCCAATGATACCTAGTCTCGATGTGCTTGGACCGACTATGAAATGTCTTGTTCTTCACAAGGTGAATAGCACTCTGACTGTCACAGATCAAAGTATACTACTCTTGCTTCAGCTCTATTTCCTGCAACAGCTTCTTCATCCACATCAACTCCTTGCAAGCCTCCGTCGTCGTAATGTATTCTGCCTCCGTCGTCGATAATGTAACACACTTCTACAATCGCGACTGCCACGATACCGCTCCTCCGGCAAACATCATCACATAGTCGAAAGTCGATCGTCTCGTGTCTACATCTCCAGCCATATCAGCGTCGGTATACCCAACTAGCTTTGGCTCGTCAACACCAAAAGAAAGTCTCCAATCGGCAGTGCCCTGAAGGTATCGTAGAATCCACTTGACCGCACTCTAATGTACCCTTCCAGGATTTGAAAGATACGTTCTAACTGTGCCAACTGCATGAGCGATGTCTGGCCTCATACACACCATAGCATACATAAGGCTCCCCACAGCTGAAGCATATGGAACCTGCTCCATATCTTCCTTTTCGTCCTCGGTAGATGGACACTGCTCCTCATTGAACTTAAAGTGGGCCGCAAGGGGGCAACTCACTTTCTTCGATCCGTCCATCCCGAAACGCTGAAGTACCCGCTGAATGTACTTCTTTTGGGACAAATGTAGCAGCTTGGACTCTCTCTCTCTCGGCTGATCTCCATCCCAAGAATAGTCTTTGCTGTGCCCAAATCCTTCATAGAGAAGGCCGTGCCCAGTTGGCGCTTCAACTCCGCTATCCTAGTGGCATTCCGAACCACTAATAGCATATCGTCAACATAGAGCAATAAAATGATGAAATTATCCTCGGCAAAATACCTCACAAATACACAGTGATCCGACGTCGTCCGTACATAACCATGCTCCCCCATAAACGACTCGAACTTCCTGTACTACTGCCTCGGAGCCTTCTTCAGACCATACAAGCTCTTCCTCAACCAGCAGACCAAATTTGACTTGCCCTTCTCACAGAATCCCTCTTGCTGCTCCATGTATAACTCCTCCTCAAGATCACCATGGAGGAATGCCGTCTTCACGTCCATCTGCTCGATCTCCAAGTCGAGACTGGCTGCTAATGCTAGCACCACCCGAATAGACGAATGCTTGACGACAGGCGAAAAGATCTCATCATAATCTACGTCTTTTCGCTGATCGTAGCCTTTAACTATCAACCACACTTTGTATCGAGGGCGAGTAGCATCATCCGTCTGCTTCACTCTAAACACCCATCGATTCTTCAAAGCCTTCTTGCCCTTTGGCAACCGCACCATCTCATAAGTGGAATTAGTGTGCAAGGAACCCATCTCCTCCTGTATAGCCTCCATCCACTCCTACCTGTGTTTGTCTTCCATTGCCTCTGTAAAACTTTCGGGCTCTCTCCCGTCAGTCAATAGCACATACTCACCCGGTGAGTATCTCGTAGATGGTCGACGATCTCTGTCGCTCATTCTCAGTAGAGCCATTGGTGATGGCTGTATACCAACAGCCTCTTCCCCTTCAGGAACTGCCTCTCCGACATGCTCATCCTCCTGTGGGACACCCTGACAACCATCAGCAGGCTGATGATCAAGGTTGGGAGCAACTCCATGTACTGGCTCCCCATAATTAGATCCTCTGCGATGTCCTATGGAAACTGCTCGAAGCGAAATTACTGTAACTTAGGCAATTCCTCAACCTCAGAAGGCGTCTCGGAATCCTGAGCGTTGGTCATGGTCTAATCCTCGACGAACACCACATCCCTACTTCTGTAGAGCTTTCTTCCCAGTGGGTCATAGAGTCTATAGCCAACTCATCCCAACCATAGCCGACAAAGATGCATCGCCTCATCTTCGGCTCAAGTTTGGTCCTTTCATCCTTCAGTACATGTACAAAGGCCTTACAGCCAAACACTCGCAGGTGATTGTACGATGGCTCTTTGTCGTACCATACTTTGTCAGGCACATCACCCTGCAAAGGAGCACTAGGAGATAAATTAATAACATAAGCAGCTGTGAGAAGAGCCTCACCCCAATAACTGCCCGACAAGTTTGCTTCTGACAGCAAATACCGCACCCTCTCCATCAGTGTCCTGTTCATGCGCTTCGCTACACCATTGAGCTGAGGTGTCTTGGGCGGAGTCTTCTGGTGTCATATCCCTTGCTCTCTGCAATATGCATCAAAGGGACCGATGTATTCGCCGCCGTCGTCGGACCGAACACACAATACTTCTTGCCCGTCTCTCTTTCAACAGAGGCCTGAAACTCTTTGAAAGTAGACAGGACCTGATCCTTGGTCTTTAAGGCATAGACCCAAACCTTCCTGGAACAGTCATCAATAAAATTACAAAGTAAGAAGCACTACCAATAGATTTTACCTTCATAGGACCGCAGACATCCGAGTGAATCAACTCGAGCAACGCCGGCTTCGTTGAACTTGGGTGACTTTGGAAAGACACCCTATTTTGCTTTCCAGTTACGCAGTTGCACATTTCTTTAACTTTGTAGACTTGAGCCCTGGAATCACCTTCTTGTTCACCAAGTAGCACATCCCCTTCTCGCTGATATGGCCGAGCCGCCTGTGCCACAACTCGGTAGACGCATTACTGACTACGTTCACCTCCTGTGCCCCTTATGCGCTCTCTCCATATAGTAGAGACCGGACTTCTTGATTCCTCTGGCAATCACCATCGAACCTCTAGAAAGCTTTCACTGACTATTCTCGAAGAGACTGAAGAATCCCTCGTCATCCAACCTTCCAACCGACACCAGGTTGAAACGGATATCAGGGACATGATGAACATCTTTGAGAACAAGAACTATACCCGTCTTCATTCTCAAATGCACATCTCCAACGGCAACCGCCTTCGACACATCTCCATTGCCCATCTTCAATACTCCACAGTCGCTTGTTGTGTAAGTGGCAAATAGTGCCCTGTTGTGAGATACATGTGCTAAAGTCCCTGAGTCCACCAGCCAGGAATTGTCATCGCAGGCGAGGTTTGTAATGACCTCATCACCTACGACGATCACATCGCCTCCATGTATCGAGGCCACTGCTGTAGTGTTCTCATCTTGCTTCCCCTTGTCGCCCTTCTTCTCTCTCTTCCAAGCAAAACAGTTCTGCTTGATGTGGCCCTTCTTGCCACAATGGTAACACTCCAAGTCCTCGTAATGACCCACAGACTTTCCCCTGCTCTTGTCTCTGCACCACCTGGACCCCTGCTTTTGCCCCTTTTGTGGCTCTCTGAAACCAATAACTCTGAATGGTGGGATGTGGATGAAGTGCCCTGAGAACGTCTCCGCATCTCTTCATTCATCATCCCGCTTTTGGCAAACTCCAGACTGACTACGCCCTCTGGAGCAGAAGCGATCATAGATACTCGTACGGTCTCCCATGAGTCTGGCAATGTACACAGCAGCCATAGTCCCTGAACCTCGTCATCGAACTTGACTCCCATCAAAGACATCTGGTCAACCACGCCCTGGAAATTACTCAAGTGATCCGTAATAGATGTCCTATCTTTGTACCGCAGACCCATCATCGTTCGGATCAGGAACAGCTTGTTTACCCCGATCTTCTTCGCATACAAAGATTCCAGCTTATCCCATAATGCCTTCACGTGCTCAATATTGGCAACGTGGTTGTACACGTTCTCATCAACGAACTGCCTGATATATCCGCACAACTGTATATGCTCGAATTTCCAGTCCTCCTCGAATTTATCACTGGGCTTCTCGGATGCAAATACGGGCAAATGCAGCTTCTTGACAAACAGCAAATCTTTTATCTTGCTCTGCCAATAGTGATAGTTGGTGCTGTTCAGGTTCACTATGCGCACCGGCTTCGCGTCCATCTCCCCTCTCTAGTTTTTCTGTCAACTCCTGACACCCTTCTGAATTCCAAAACCTGGCTCTGATACCACTTTGTTGGAAAAGAAACACGAAAACATTTCCCCAAATTAGAGAGTACCAGCAAAAGAACCGAGCAATACAACGCACGAACCAAAACACTAAAACAAACCACGCAGACATAGAGAATTTTTGACGTGGAAAACCCTTGCGGGAAAAATCATGGGACGATCGGAGTCCAACCCTGAGAAGCCTTCACTAATGAATTAAATGAGTACACCCTCTACAAACTTCTCCCGATCCAAATCAGATCCCCACAACACTTAGAAGCAAGAATAATGATTACAAGGCTACGAAGAACAAGGACGATGAGTAGAGATTACCCGAACACGATCCTCCTTCGAAAATTGCCTTCAAACCTCCTTCTTCTCTCCCAAAGTTGCAATGGCACTCTTGCCCTTTCTTTCTCTTTTATCTAATGTTGTGTTATAATTAGGGTTAGGAATAACCATGTATAAATCCCCTAATCCGCAGCAAAACCTGGACCGTAGGATACGATCCAACGGTGATTAAATCACCATAAAAAATGCTTCAACCCCGACACACAGAGTTCGGCCAGAACTCTGTGTTCTGCTTCCAGCAAGGTTCTGGAACAGGGAGGCAGAGTTCGGCCAGAACTCTCCCCTAGGGCAGAGTTCAGCCCAAACTCTCCTTCCTCTCTCCAGCAGCTCCTCTGGCAGCTCCTGACCTTCTTCGTCTTCTCCGACTGGCCTCGTCACCTCCCTGAGCTTCTCTGACACACAGACGACACTCGTCGCACTCCGGGGTCTTCTCCACATAGGTTGGGAAACCCACCCACTCCAACAAGGGACGCCAAATCATTCCACAATGGCAAATAAGCTTGTAGAGTGAACAAATGTTGTGGAAGCCCTGGGAAAGAAACCCAGACCAACTGTATTGGGGATTCCCGCATAGGCGTAAAATCCGGGGACCAACAAAAAATTTTCATTAGGGATCCTCCGACGAACAACAAATCCTTCGCCCGGAGTCGCAAGAAGTCTTGTTCCGAAGAAGGCTTGAGCAGCAGGTCATTGGGATCTAAAACTCCAACCTGTACTTGACCCACCAAGCCAATTTCTGAAAGAGCTAATCGAGTGACGTCCACCGACGACCTAGCTCGAAAGAACTTGCCGACCAGAGCATATTTGAAGGGGCCCACCAGGACCGCTATTTCCTCTGTAGTGATGGAAATAGTCGGAGATCCCATATCGCGAGATGGGACTCGCGGAGGGAAGGAATCGGCCGAGGCTGGAGGACAATTCACAACAACCTACGTGAATGATGCTTAGGGAGGGGGGCGTCATGGAGGCTGGAGCAGAGGACATGGATTAACAAAAAACCTCTAAAATTTAGAAGAGAGGGGAGAAAGGAGGCCGGAGATAGCTGGGAGATGGCAAGAGGTAGGGCGGTGAGGTGCTACGGAAAAAAGACAAGGATAGATGTGAGAGAAAAATAGCGACAGTGCAGCAGAAGGTGCCGGGGGAGTAGCCTAGGTCGGGCGACCTAGGTTGCCATCGGGAGAGTGAAGGAAAAGGAAAAGCATTTTTATATATATATATATATATTTATTTTATATATATATATATATATATATATATATATATATATATATATATATATAAAGGAAAGAAAGGATAAAAAAGAAAAAAAATGTTTGTTCACTAATCCTTTTCCGAGCCTACAGAGGAAACTCGAAAGATTTGAGTGATTTTAAAAGATTCAAATTCTCTGGAATTTGAATCAAATTTCCTCGAATCTTTTCCTACCAAAACCAGGTAGGATTCTCTACCGATTGGAACAAATTCAAGACAAAATCTTAAATTAGATCATCAGGTATCTAGGTTTAAAATTGCACATAAAACCAAAACCCATCCTAGTTTGGGAAGAAGAAGTCCACAACAACTCCGACTTGCCCATGACCCCTTCGACTTAGAGGCTCCCCAACCACTCTGCTGACTTCTCAGATACGCGCGTGCCTCCACAGAACCACCAGTCGCCGCCGAAAGCCGCCTGAATGGCCGTCGGATCCAATTTTTGCGAGGAGTAGTCGTGTTCCAACAACCCCTGTTCCTAGTTTAATTACTTTCTCCTTGTTGATTCATTTCTCGAACCAATTTTTAATATGCGTGCTCTACATAACCCCCTATTAACACTCTTAAACATAATTTTTTTTACTAACTGTTTAAATTGGGTGAAAATCCAATCGAAAGTTTGAGGAGAAAAACTGTTTAGAACAGTATAGAACTGTCCAACGTGCCCGATTTGGAAGGGGAATTTTAGGCAAAATTTTAGGAAATTTTAGAAACTAGTTAAATGGTTTTGAAACCAAAATAATCAGGATTAAAACCCATATAATAGTTTTAATTAATTTGATTTCAAACCTAGTGTTAAATCAGTACAAAGTTGACAAAAAATTAGTTTTCAAAAACTTAAAAACACCTATACAGGGTCCCCGTCCACACAATTCGGGCGACTTGGTCATGAACCACTGGCATCGAAAGACGCTACAGATGTTACGGCAGTGTGGGCTTCGACGGAACTCAAATTGGTTGCGTGTGTGCGACGAATTCGTGGCATATTGGTCGAGGTACACCGAATCGGCCCCTTTGCAAAAATCATAATACTTTGTGTACGTTCATCACATCGCGGCAAAACGTGCACCACTGGACTCGTTCATTTTTCTGGACCTGTTAGCCAAGTTTGGCCCGATTCTGAGAAGGTCGATTGGAACGCTATTTTGGTGGGCCCACGATCTGACTCAACGAATGATTTTGTGCGCGGCCTATCGAAATCCAAATCTGGACATAATGTTTGTTTCATATCGAAACACTAAACTCGTAAGTGTATAATTTGTTGACTTTAGAGATCATAAATCGTGACATATTTTAAGGTGTAAAGCGAGTCCAACGGTAGACACTATTTTGACCCAAAATTACTATTCTGCTTCTGTGTCCAGAATTGGACTTACGGATAGTCAAACTTAGACATTTTCTTATACCAAACACGATGGTGATGTCTATTTCAGCATCCAGAGACAATTGTCGGAGTTTGACTCTTGTGGCTCCCTGAGTGATTGGATATTATTGGTTCTACATGCTACCACCAGACAAGTATACCTTGCCTACTTATATAGTTTATTTTTATTAATTTCTTTATTGTTATTTCTTTTCTGTCATATTTTATTACCCGCTATTCATGTTCATGTTACTGCTATTTTCTTACTTTACGTGCATAGTCCTTATTTGGCCATCATATGTTATTGTTTGTTCTATGTGAGTTTTATGATTATATTGATTAGTCTCCTACCTTTGCCCATGAGCTTGACCTGTAGTTATGATTGATTGTTAGACATTGGCCTTGTTATCTCTAGGATTGGGAGCGTCCCATGGCGTTACGGTGTTAGAGACTTGTTATTGACCTATTATCCCGTCTCGAATGTCCCATGGCATTACGGTAGTATAGACTTATCTTTGGTCTCGTAGTCGGGAGCGTCCTATGGCGTTACGATATTGAGACGTATTTACTGATTGTTACATGTTTACTTTTTTGTCATTCTATGCATGATTATACTGTTAAAATATGCATGTTTATATGTATCTTGCTAGACCCCTGAGGACCTAGTGATCTCTCCATGCTTAGTTAGAGATGAGGATTACCTAGAGGTTTGCGGTTCTGGAGTCGAGACTGGAGTCATACCTTCGCAGGAGGACGAGATAGTGTCCGAGGATTTCTCTTGAGATATGTCTCTTATTTTAGACTTGCGACTCTATTTCCTTTCATTTTAGCAGACTTGTAGTTGATGAGTACTTTATTTCCTTTTACTGTGGTTTCCGGGTGCCCGGGATGTCTTATCCGCACAATTTTTTTCCCTACTTAATAGATCCTTTTCTTTAGTATTATTTTATTGGACATGATATCTTGTGTCTTATGATTCTGTATGGATGAGATTAGTTGAGTACCTGTGACTTGTACTATGTACTGGGGCGTTATCATGATTTACAGCTTATGCATTTCGCTAATGGGCTTGTTATGAGGTTTGGCCCATTGGTGAAGTGTTGCTGGCATGTACCATATCCTGGTCCTATATATTTTGGGATTGGGCATTACAATCGATATTTAGAAATTTAAATTACCTTACCGCGATGTCACATTATTGGCACATCAGGCCTTAGGATATGTTTATGCGACACTTTATTGACATATTCTATATTTGATTGATATATATCATGCCCCAGTCTTAAACATACGTGGGAACTGGACGTAACCTGGCTAGCTGATACAGACTAGAGTGAATTACCCAATTTAATGGATTCACCTAGGTGTACTATTCTATAAATGTAACTATACTAAGAAATAACAAGTAATTATCTAAACCTCATCCACAGAAATAGTATAGAAAAAGTACAAAAATAAATGCAGGAATAAGTGCAAAGCACTCTGAGTATCCGAAAAAATGAGCTAGAGTCTAGTGGGAACAAACCCACAGTACAAGACAAAATTAAAGCACTAAAAATGGAAGATAACTAGTTAAAAGCATTGGCTATCTAGATAATGATGCTCTCAGCCAAAATAGCAGCATACCGTGGATCAAGAAAACTCCTCAGAAAGTACCTCGTAGTCCTCTCCACGTATGCCGTCTCAACGCCTGGCCAATACACCGTCGGGTATAGATGCTCATCTGGATCTAGAAAGGAACAAGATCCTCAGAGGGACATAGTAATTGGAAAGGTAGAGGCGAACCCCATACCTCAAGGTTCCATCCTCATGAATGTGTAGTCCCGTCTGTATACCGGCCTCCATCTTTTGCCAAAGTCACTAAAATCTGGCATCTGTCGGCAAGGCAGCCATGACCCTCTCAACTAATGAAGACTGCTTCAGAAGGCTTGCTAACTGGTCGTCTGCTCCCGATAATATCACCTCTATTTCCAACTCTTACAGCTCCTCCAATAGATGGCGCTGGGTCGTCAATAGGTACGCCATGGGCCTCCTACTCAAGGCGTCTACTACCACGTTAGCCTTCCCTGGGTGGTACTGTAGCCCGATTTTAAAGTCTTTCATTAGCTCCAACCATCATCTTTGGCTTAGATTTAGATTCTTCTAAGTATAGACGTACTTCAAGTTCTTATGGTCCGTGAATATCTCTATCCTTTCTCCATACAAGTAGTGACTCCAAAGCTTCAAGCCAAAGATCACTACAGCAAGCTCCAAGTTATAGATAGGGTAATTCTTCTCATGGGTCCTCATCTGTCTCGAAGCATAGGCTACCACCTTCCCATGATGCATCAAGACACATCCTAATCCCTTCTCGGTTGCATTATTGTAGATCACGAATCCTCCCAATCCATATAGAATGGTCAAAATAGGTGCAGTGGTCAGGCGCTTCTTTAGCTCATCAAATGCCCCTTGACACTCCTCCGTCTAGATAAACTCCTGCTCCTTATGGGTCAAACGAATCATCGATTCAGCAATCCTTGTGAAGTTCTCTACGAACCTTCGGTAATATCCGGTAAGCCCAAGAAAACTTCTCACCTTTGAGACATTAGTAGGCGTCAACCATATCTCTACTGTCATAATTTTTGCTGGATCCACAGAGATGCCTTCTCCTGAGACAACGTGTCTGATAAAAGAGACACGATCCAGAAAGAACTCACACTTGCTCAACTTGGCATAGAGTTTCTTGCGCCTCAGTGTCTCTAAAACAATCTACAGGTACTTCTCGTGCTTCTCGTAGTTGTTCGAGTATACCAATATATCATCGATGAACACAACCACGAACTGGTCTAAGTACTGATGGAACACAGTTCATAAAATTCATGAACATAGTAGACACATTAGTCAGTCTAAAAGGCACACCAGGAACTCATAGTGACCATAACGGGTCCTGAATGCCATCCTTGGAATGTCCTCCTTATGCACCTTCACCTGATGGTATCCCGATCTCAAGTCGATCTTCGAGAACACCTTGGCTCCAGTCAAATGGTCGAACAGATTGTCGATCTGAGACAGAGGGTACTTGTTCTTGATGGTCAAGGCATTGAGGGCCCAATAGTCAATACACATGCGGACAAAACCTATCCTTCTTTGGTACAAACAATAATAGGGCTCACCAAAGTGATGCACTTGGTCGGATGAACCACTTGGCCTGCAACTCCTCTAGCTGAAGCTTCAACTCATCTAGCTCCTTCTTTCATAATCGATACACAATAGAAGAGACCGGTGCTGCTTCTGGCACTAACTCAATGGCAAACTCCAATTGTTTGTCCACCCGGCACCTACTCCGGGAAGACATCCATAAACTCTGCAACAATTGAGGGGGTGCTACATCCATAGACATGTAGACTGTGACAGGCTAGCCTACTCCTTGCCCTATGGTTCCTCTTATGAACTCAAACTCCTAATGATCTTACGGTCTAAAGACGACACTCCCCTTTTCTCAATCTAAAATGGCATGATACTGGCTCAACCAGTCCATCCCTATCACGACGTCAAAATTTGTCATAGGAAACACCAACAATTGAGCCCTTATCTCTCTTCCACACACAACCATGGAGCACGTTCTACACGTGTTGATGACTGGCATCATCCCTCCTCTCGTAAGAATCTTCAACTCTTGGACAAGGACTAAGTGGCTACTTTGTGCATAGCTACAAAACTACTAGATATGAAATATAGCATGGATCCAAAATCAAACAGAGCAATAGCAGGCAACAATTTAACTAGGATGGTACCTATGATCGCCACTCTCTTGGCTCCTCCTATTCTGGTGCGATAAAAAATATTTAACCTTTCCTCTAGGGCAACAAATGAGCTAAGCCATTCGCGAACTGCTCGAAGCTCGGCACGATTAAAGCTGTGACGCCCCAGAACCAGAATACTGGAGAGCGGGGGCGTACATAGCCAGCTACATATATTGAAATGGAATCCACCTCGCTATACGGTCACGACTGTCTAGATATGAGGGTTTACTACAAGCCAACGGTCTCTTAAGGTCAAGCCTATTGTCTCAATCTTAAGCAAGTAATATAGTTACAAGATGTTAGACCACCAAATATACAATAAAAGGCGTCCCAAATATTACATATTCAGCTGATCATGAAGCTAGTCATACAAAATGCGAGGACTAGCAATAGTTAAGTCATACATGATCAACCCTAGGATTTGTTAATCATGTTTACAGCCCGTAGGCAGACAGTAAGTAAATATGCATCGAGCTAACAGGTGCTCGTCGGCTAAACACCTCAAAAGAATAATTTTACAATGTAGTGAGTAAAACAAAATAGAAAACCCACTCGTAGCCCGGGTTTCTTCTAGTCGCCACCATTGGGCTGGAGGTTCGGTAGATCCTCGGGTGCTGCTCCGAAATCTGGCCATACAAAACCAGCTGGGTCAAACCCCAGAAAGAGCAAGTGCCACATGGGGGCCACGAAATAAGAACAAAAGCCAGCATATCAGATCATAAGGAATAGAAGAAAAGTACAAGTAATAAAGAGTACAATAGGACAATAAACGACTAGGGATGTAGAACCATTCCGGAAGCCAGGTTACAACCCGTAAACCAAACAAGGACCAGGGTTGTAACCCTTCGCCTGAATAGCACTATGTCTCTACCTATTTATTGTTAAGGATAAGTAAAACAATCATGTACAGGAGTACCAGGTACAGGGACTAGACGAGACTTAGACAAGGCTGGACACCATCCATTCACAAGCGGCCAAGCAAATGCTACGGCTTACTACTTAACTAACTAGGGTTATCACAAGCCTAATTACTAACAAGATACAGATGAGAAATTCCCAGTCCCAAGCCCTGCAGACTATCCAGTTATCCTTCTGCGGGTTGAGAGTATGGTTGGGTACGTCGCCCAGGAGACGATATACCCTTAGGTGACTTAGAGGGTGCAACACATGACAGTATGCTGGAAATGTGCCCAACTCGTCGGTAGGCTACAAGTCCATTAAAGCGCCCAGATAACGAGATCGTCTATGACTGGAAATTTTCCATGAACTATAGTTTGATCTAGTCATTAGCCTAATCCATATTCAGTGTGGATCCCTGACCGTAGTAACCAGGGAGTCACGCCCTAGACATGATGCAAGACAAGACAAGACAAGTGGATTACACAAAGCAGCAAGAATGAACACCCACGGAGTCAGAGTTTATTATATGAGTCATGTAGCCATCGCAACAGTAATTCAAGTCAAGTCAAGTTACAAGTTACAGGTTACAAGTCAGAAGTGCGCCGCCACGGGCCACTATCAAGTTATCCAGTTGCAAAGATTAATCATGGATCACAGGTCACAAGTTAAGAGCGCACCCCATCGGGTCACTATCAAGAAGATCAGAAAGCACTAGCATCATAAATCACAAAATTTACGAAAATCGTACTAGGCATAAGCAAAATACTGAAAACCGTGCCAGTTCGTGTTGGGTCGAGGCAGTCTGTTGTGTGGAACAAGATCTCAAAACTCCAATCCACAAAAGTGTAGCTAAGTCCAAAGAAATAAAACCAAATCACCATAGGCAACAGGTTGCGCTGGGGATCAGATTGCGCTGGAGGAATGGACTATGCTGAGGTTGGGTTGCGCTAGAGTCGGCTTGCGCAGGGTCGGGTTGCACTGGAAGCGAGCTGCGCAGGGGGTGAGCTGCGTAGGATGTGAGCTGCGAAGGATTGGGTTGCGCGGGGAGCGAACTGCGCAGGGGGTGAGCTGCGTAGGATGTGAGCTGCGCAGGATTGGGTTGCGCGGGGAGCGAACTGCGCTAGGGAGTCGGGTTGCACTAAGGTCAAGCTCGCTGGGGAGCGAGCTGCGCTAGGAGTCAAGTGCGCCAATGGAAGGAAGGCGCTGGAGCTAAAAAGCGCCAGTGCAGGTCAGCCTAGCGCTAAAAAGTGCTGGACGAGGAGTTAGCGCAATTCGGCCTTGCGCGAAAGAGCGCTGGCCGAGGGTCATCTTCTCCACCAAGCCTAGAGAAAGACCCCAAGAACTCCAAATTTTCAATCTTCATAACTTAGCCAAAACAAAACCAAATTTGGATTTTCAAAGTTCTAACTTGTGTAAAATTGAATTCTCTTCCACATGGAAGCCTCAAAACAAGGAAAAACCTAAGTTTAATAGATCAAAACCAAGAAAATCTGAAAATGGTTAAAACTTAGATCTAGAAAAATGGGAGCTCCAAATCACAAAATGCCAAGTTCTAATGTTGTTCACCATGGCCTAATCTAGCTAACGGACAAATAAAATGGGGTGCTTATTTGGTGGCAAGGTGCACTTGCCTATGGTGTTGGTGGAGGAAGGAAGAAGAAGATGAAGAAATTTAATGGAAGTTGTGAGGAGAGAGAAAGTTAATTGGGATTTTAATGAGGGAGGGTATATTGTGTTGAGGATGGAGGTTAGTTAAGTGTGGTCCAATGCATACTAAACCAAACCAAACCAATTCTTTCTCCATAAAATAAAACCATGCCAGGTCCAAAAACCCATTTTACGAGAAAACCAAAATCCGCAAGTTAAGCCAAAACACAATTACAGGCCAGAATCTGAAAAAATAAAATATAGGTTCGAAATACATATACGCCTAATTGAAACACGTATTCTGAAATACGGGCATTACAACTCTACCCACCTTAAAAGAATTCCGTCCTCGGAATTTAAATCAAGATGCTTAGATATGTAAGAGCCAGCTATACTATCCACAAATAAGCTACACTAAGCAAGCAATCAAACAATCACGCATGCAAACGAGGGATCGAAAGCATAAGGCATAAGGAAGATATTATACCTTACGAGTCAAACAAGTCGGGATATCGCGATCGGATGTCGACCTCACGCTTCCATGTTGACTCACCTAGAGAGTGATGACCCCAAGCAATACGGACTAAGCTAATAGTCTTGTTCTTGAGTATTTTTTCTCTCCGGTGCAATATAGATACGGGCCTCTCCTCATACGAAAGGTTGGTACCAACAACCAGTTCCGAATGGTCCAGGATATAGCTCAGGTCCGGAATGTACCGTCGTAATTGGGATACATGGAATACATCATGCACCTCACTTAGCGACGGCGGAAGAGCGAGACGATAGGATACATCTCCTACTCGCTCCAGGATATCGAACGACCCTATATACCTAGGACTAAGCTTTCCCCGTACGCCAAAACGAATGACGCCGCGGTTAGACGAGATCCTAAGGAATACATAGTCGTCGATAGCAAACTCTTAGGGACGTCGATGAGCATCGGCCCAATGGTGCTGGCGATCTTGGGCCACTCGAAGACGATCTCTGATCCTTCTGACCACTTCAACTGTCTGGGCAATCATTTTTGGACCAAGCATCTGCCTCTCTCCAACATCATTCCAGGCTAACGGGGATCTGCACTTCCTACCATACAGTGCCTCGAACGGAGCCATCTAAATTTTGGCCTAGAAACTATTATTGTACGAGAATTCTACCAAGTGCAGATGATCCTCCCACGAACCACCGAAGTCAAGGGTACAAGATCTCAACATATCTTCAAGAGTCTGGATTGTGCGTTCCGATTGGCCATCCGTCTGCGGGTGATAAGCTGAGCTAAACTGAAGGTGAGTTCCTAAACTCTCTTGCAGGCTACGCCAAAAGTATGATATGAATCTTGAATCCCTGTCCGAGGTGATACTGATCGACACCCCATAAAGCCTGACAATCTGCCTGAGGTATATTTCTGCCAACTGTGCCGTCGACTGACCAACTCTGAACGGAAAGAAGTGAGCCACCTTCGTGATCCTGTCAACTATAAACCAAATAGCATCTCGACCAGCTGGGGATCTAGGCAATCTAGTCACAAAATCCATGGTCACATGCTCCCACTACTATTCTGGAATTGGCAAGGGCTGAAGAAGTCCAACGGGCCTCTGATGTTCAGCTTTAACCTGCTGGCAAACCAAACACCGAGAGACAAACCGGGCTATCTCCCTCTTCATGCCATTCCACCAAAAATGCTGACAAATATTACGGTAGATCTTCGTGCCACCGGGATGATTAGAATATTGTGAACTGTGAGCTTCTGCCATGACCTCCTGTCTGATATTTCCACTGGGTACACAAAGACGAGTGCCGTGTCAAAATGTACCATCTTCATGAATGCACAACTCTGGCCTTCTTCCTGTCTCACACTCTGCTCTGAGTTACTGAATCTTGGAATCTATAGACTGCGCCATCCGGATCCTCTTAACTTTGCTAGACTGAACCTGTAGACTGGCCATCAATGCCACGTTGGTAAGAAAAACCACTTCAATTCCCATCTTCTGAAGATCTGCCAATAACTCTGGTTGTGCTGTCAGGAAATAAACTCCGGCTCTCCTTCTCAATGCATCTGCTATAACGTTGGCCTTTCCTGGATGATACTACAAATCCATATCGTAGTCCACCAGTAGCTTGAGCCATCTTTTCTGCCGTATGTTAAGGTCCTTCTGGGTGAAAACATACTTCAGGCTCTTGTGATCAGTAAATATCTCCACTCTGTCCCCGTACAAGTAGTGCCTCCACAACTTAAGCGCAAATACTACTGCCGCCAGTTCTAAGTCATGGGTCGGGTAATTTCTCTCATGATCACGAAGTTGTCGTGACGCATAAGCTATTATCTTCCCATGCTGCTTCAAGACACACCCCAATCCTCTGTCTGAAGCGTCGTAATAAACTGTGAATCCTCCGGTCCCATCTGGAAGCGTGAGAATAGGAGCCGTTATCAAACCTCGCTTCAAATTCTCAAATGATTTATGACACTCTGCTGTCCAAGCAAACTACACATCCTTGCGGGTCAACTGGGTCATCGGTGCCGAAATCCTTGTAAAATCTGAAATGAATCGCCGGTAGTAGCCGGCCAATCAAAGGAAGCTGCGAACCTCTGCCACTGAACTAGGTACTGGCCAGGACTCGATAGCCACAATCTTCTGGGGATCTACTTCTACTCCTCCTCGGGTAATGATATGACCCAAGTACGAAATACGATCGAGCCAGAACTCGTATTTACTGAACTTGGCGTACAACTGATGCTCTCTAAGCGTCTGAAGGACGATTCTGAGATGCTGCTCATGCTCTGCTTCGCTCTTGCTGTAGACCAGGATGTCATCTAGGAACACAATCACGAACTGATCCAAGTAAGGCATGAAAATGCGATTCATGAGGTCTATGAATACGACTGGCGCATTGGTCGCCTCAAAGGGCATAACAAGGAACTCCCAATGTCCATACCTAGATCGGAAAGCTGTCTTCGGGATGTCCTGCTCTCTGACTCTGATCTGGTGGTATCCTGACCGCAAGTCTGTCTTCGAGAATACTGAAGCTCCTTTGAGTTGATCAAACAAGTCATCTATCCTCGAGAGAGGGTATCTGTTCTTGATTGTCACTGAGTTCAAGGTACGATAATCGATACATAATCTGGACGTACCATCCTTCTTCTTCACAAGAAGCATCGGGGCTCCCCAAGGCGATCCACTTGCACGAATGAATCCCTTGGTCCTGAGTTCTTCAATCATCTTGTACAAAATCTCTAACTCTGAAGGTGCCATCCTGTAGACTCGCTTTGATACTGGTGCTGTCCCGGGGATCAAGTCTATAGTGAACTCGATCTTCCTCTCTGACGGCATTCTTGGAAGTTCCTCTGGAAAGACATCTGGAAACTCTTCAACTATCCGGGGTAACTGTACCGATGCTACAGCCATCCGCAATACTGGGGAAGATGGCTCCACTGCGCCTCTGGAGAATGAAAACTCTAGCTCGCCTGGAATACTAAAGACAACGCTACCAATGTGGCAGTCTATCCTAGCGTACTGGTTCTTCAACCAATCCATGCCTAAGACTACGTTATAGTCTGCCATAGGAAACTTTATAAATCTAGCGGGGAACTCTCTACCGCTAACTATGATCCGACACGAGGAAAACACTTGATCTACTCCCACAAGACCATTACCAGTAAGTATATTGAGCCTCACTGATAATGACTCGGGCTCCAATCCTATCCGTGTCGCGAATCGTGCAGACATGAATGAATGCGATACACCAGAATCAAATAATACCGATACTGGAGAGGAGTTGACAAGAATAATACCTGGCACTACCTCACCTGGTGTAAACTCTTCTTCCATAGTCATCATCATTGCCTGACCTTGTCCTCTGGCTGCGGGTCCCCTCTGCTGGAAACCTCTCTGCCTACTCTACACTTGGGCTTGGGTGTACTGCTGCTGGTTCTGCTGCTGAAACGCCTAGGCCTGAGACAACAATGGCCTCGGGTACTGCTGCTGCTGCATAGGTGTTGGTCCCCTAACCGACGGACTGGTTAGGTTGGAAGAGGACGAACTACCCCTATTCGGGCAGGCTCCTATCTTGTGATGTGCCGCTCCACAAGCCAGGCACAATCCCTGTGCCCTGTGACAATCTGCCACCACGTGTCCTGGCTTCCCGTAATGAGAACATCCCATCGCGGAAGTCTGCTTCTGCTTCTGCTGTTGCGGGTACGTCGGGGTTGAATGCTGAATCGACGTTACTGAGGTCGCCCGCCTCGGATTTCTAATGGTCAAACCCCTAGCTGTTGGGGCTGGATCTGATGATTGGTGCATCTGATTGTGGGACCGCTTCCTATCTCCGGTCCTATCCACGATCCTCTGGGAGGTGTACTCGTACCTCCTAGCTGCCCTTAATACTGCATCGAACGTCTGGTGCTCGAACTGCTCAACTGCCAATAAGATCTCCAAATGTAGCCCCTGCTGGAACCGCTGGGCCCTATCAAACTCGGTTGCCACCAGAACCAGAATACTGGAGAGCGGGGACGTACATAGCCAGCTACGTACATTGAAATGGAATCTACCTCGCTATACGGTCATGGCTGTCTAGATATGAGGGTTTACTACAAGCCAACGGTCTCTTAAGGTCAAGCCTATTGTCTCAATCTCAAGCAAGTAATATAGTTACAAGATGTTAGACCGCCAAATATACATTAAAAGGCGTCCCAAATATTACATATTCAGCTGATCATGAAGCTAGTCATACAAAATGCGAGGACTAGCAAGAGTTAAGTCATACATGATCAACCCTAGGATTTGTTAATCATGTTTACAGCCCGTAGGCAGACAGTAAGTAAATATGCATCGAGCTAACAGGTGCTCGTCGGCTAAACGCCTCAAAAGAATAATTTTACAATATAGTGAGTGAAACAAAATGGAAAACCCACTCGTAGCTCGGGTTCCTTCTAGTCGCCACCATTAGGCTGGAGGTTCGGTAGATCCTCGGGTGCTGCTCCGAAATCTGGCCACACAAAACCAGCTGGGTCAAACCCCAGAAAGAGCAAGTGCCACAAGGGGGCCACAAAATAAGAACAAAGCCAGCATATCAGATCATAAAGAATAGAAGAAAAGTACAAGTAATAAAGAGTACAATAGGACAGTAAATGACTAGGGACGTGGAACCATTCCGGGAGCCAGGTTACAACCCGTAAACCAAACAAGGACCGGGATTGTAACCCTTCGCCTGAATAGCACTATGTCTCTACCTATTTATTGTTAAGGATAAGTAAAACAATCATGTACAGGAGTACCAGGTACAGGGACTAGACGAGACTTAGACAAGGCTGGACACCATCCATTCACAAGCGGCCAAGCAAATGCTACGGCTTACTACTTAACTAATTAGGGTTATCACAAGCCTAATTACTAACAAGATGCAGATGAGAAATTCCCAGTCCTAAGCCCTGCAGACTATCCAGTTATCCTTCCGCGGGTTGAGAGTATGGTTGGGTACGTCGCCCAGGAGACGATATACCCTTAGGTGACTTAGAGGGTGCAACACATGACAGTGTGCTGGAAATGTGCCCAACTCGTCGGCAGGCTACAAGTCCATTAAAGCGCCCAGATAACGAGATCGCCTGTGACTGGAAATTTTCTATGAACTATAGTTTGATCTAGTCATTAGCCTAATCCATATTCAGTGTGGATCCCTGACCGTGGTAACCAGGGAGTCACGTCCTAGACATGATGCAAGACAAGACAAGACAAGTGGATTACATAAAGCAGCAAGAATGAACACCTACGGAATCAGATTTTATTATATGAGTCAAGTAGCCATCGTAACAGTAATTCAAGTCAAGTCAAGTTACAAGTTACAGGTTACAAGTTACAAGTTACAGGTTACAAGTTACAAGTCAGAAGTGCGCCGCCACGGGCCACTATCAAGTTATCCAGTTGCAAAGATTAATCATGGATCACTGGTCACAAGTTAAGAGCGCACCCCATCGGGTCACTATCAAGAAGATCAGAAAGCACTAGGATCATAAATCACAAAATTCACGAAAACCGTACTAGTCATAAGCAAAACACCGAAAACCGTACCAGTTCGTGTTGGGTCGAGGCAGTCTGTTGTGTGGAACAAGATCTTAAAACTCCAATCCACAAAAGAGTTGCCAAGTCCAAAGAAATAAAACCAAATCACCATGGGGAACAGGTTGCGCCGGGGATCAGATTGCGCTGGGGGAATGGACTGTGCTGAGGTTGGGTTACGCTAGAGTCGGCTTGCGCTGGGTCGGGTTGTGCTGGGAGCGAGCTGCGAAGGGGGTGAGCTGCGTAGGATGTGAGCTGCGAAGGATTGGGTTGCGCGGGGAGCGAACTGCGCAGGGGGTAAGCTGCGTAGGATGTGAGCTGCGCAGGATTGGGTTACGCGGGGTGCGAACTGCGCTAGGGAGTCGGGTTGCACTAAGGTCAAGCGCGCTGGGGAGCGAGCTGCGCTAGGAGTCAAGTGCACCAATGGAAGGAAGGCGCTGGAGCTAAAAAGCGCCAGCTCAGGTCAGCCCAGCGCTAAAAAGTGTTGGCCAAGGAGTTAACGCAATTTGGCCTTGCGCTAAAGAGCGCTGGCCGAGGGTCATCTTCTCCACCAAGCTGAGAGGAAGACCCCAAGAACTCCAAATTTTCAATCTTATAACTTAGCCAAAACAAAACCAAATTTGGATTTTCAAAGTTCTAACTTGTGTAAAATTGAATTCTCTTCCACATGGAAGCCTCAAAACAAGAAAAACCCTAAGTTTAATAGATCAAAACCAAAAAAATCTGAAAATAGTTAAAACGTAGATCTAAAAAAATGGGAGCTCCAAATCACAAAATGCCAAGTTCTAATGTTGTTCACCATGGCCTAATCTAGCTAACGGATAAATAAAATGGGGGTACTTATTTGGTGGCAAGGTGCACTTGCCTATGGTGTTAGTGGAGGAAGGAAGAAGTAGATGAAGAAATTTAATGGAAGTTATGAGGAGAGAGAAAGTTAGTTGGGATTTTAATGAGGGAGGGTATGTTGTGTTGAGGGTGGAGGTTAGCTAAGTGTGGTCCAATGCATACTAAACCAAACCAAACCAATTCCTTCTCCACAAAATAAAACTATGCCAGGTCCAAAAACCCATTTTACGAGAAAACCAAAATTCGCAAGTTAAGCCAAAACACAATTACAGGCCAGAATCTGAGAAAATAAAATACAGGTTCGAAATACATATACGCCTAATTGAAACACGTATTCCGAAATACGGGCATTAGAAAAGCTCATTTGAGCTCGATTTGTTTAGTAAACAAACTGATCTCAAGCTTCATTTTAGAGCTCATTTAATAAAAGAGCCGAGCTCAAGCTTAGAAGTACTCGGCTCGTTTGAGATCGTGAGCTGACTCATTTATGAGCTTGCAAGCTGGCTCGTTTAGAAGCTCGTTTAGGAGCTTGTTTAGAAGCTCATTTTTTCTTTGTTGAATTCTAATTTTATATATGTTTCTATAATAGTATGATTGTTAGCATTATATATTTAAATATTCTTAATAATTGATATTAAGGAATTTTTTTTCATTTAATTTTTATAAATAAATTGTTAATATTATATGTACTTAAATTCAAACCTAACTAGCTTAAAATCGAGCTCGTTAAGCTTGAAATGAAGCTTAATAAGTTTGAAAGATAGTTGAGCGAGCTTGAAATTAAGCTTAATGAGCTTGATTTTGAGCTTATCGAGCTTGTTTATTAATCCTGAATCAAGCTTGCTTATCAAGCCAAGCTCGAGCTCAAACCAAGCCAAGCTCAAGCTCTAAAATAATTTTTTTTTATTAAGCTCGAGCTTGAGTAATTCTAGTCAAGCCAAGCTCAAGTTATAAAAGCTCGGCTTGGATCGTTTGTAGCCCTACTCTCTTCTAAGATTTGTCTGCTTCCTGGCTCAATCAAACTGCACCTCCTATGGGGCCACTAGTCCCCTCTAGTATCCTTCGAGTGTTGGTGGACGCTGAGCTATAGTCGCCTAAGATGGTGGCCTAGGTCGTGGTGGAGCTGGCCTTAGGGCTATCTACTGGGCTCTATCATAATGCTGCAGGCAATCGGAGGCCTGGTGCTGACCCGGCCCGTACCTCAAGCACTGTCCGAGCTTCTTTCTGCAGTCCCTTTAGACATGTCCCTTCTTGCCACAAAAGTGACAAGTCGGAAGTTCCTTCGCCTGGTACGGGATGATCCACTGCTAAAGATGGGCTTTCGGATGTCTGATTGGACCTCATATTTGAATTCTGGATGGTACAGAGTGGAAACAGGGCACCTCAAGCTCAATGGATCTTTATTGATGGCCTCCTGGACTCTGGCCTCTGCTAGTACCTCCTCATAGAAAGTCTTCGACTTTGCGCTCGTATACCTCTAGAGCTCCTTCGTCAGGCCGTAGTAGAATCTCCGAGCCTTCTCCTTCTCATTGGGTATCAGTAGTATGCCGAACCGGCTGAGGTGGCTGAACTTTGTATCATACTCATCTATGGTCATGCTCCGTTGTATAAGGTAGAGGAACTAATCGTAGAGAGCATCACATTTGGTAGCCGTGAAGTACTTTGCCTCAAAGTACTAAAGAAATTTCTTCCAAGGCTTGGCTTTACCGACTTCACACTCCTTCGATTCCTACCAATTGTGAGCATTCCCCTCCAGCTGGGTCCTTACAGTAGTCATCCATAAATCAGCAGGCAACTGTGATGCCTCCAAGAGCTTCTGTGTGCTTGTTATCTAATAAAAGATCTCCTCAGGACTCTCCTTCCCCTCGAAGGGTTTCAGGTTCATATGACGATACCCTCGAATAGTACCCATCTGTTGAGTTGGTACCGGGGCTGATGCTGGTACATGTGTTATGGATGCTACTTTCTCTAATTCAGTCATCGGAGTCTACCTCACAACCTCCGTCTGTTGCTACTGTTGCTGTATCATTGCCTGGAAGAATTGAAACATTTGGGGCTGACCCTCCGGCTGTGGCATCTAGGGCGGGATAGGTGCATACGGCACCTGTTACGGGTATGCTCCATGCGTTATCTGGGAAGAAAAGGGTGGTGGTGGCGTCAAAGGGTCTCCTCCTATTGGATCAACGTCTGTGACGTCTGGACCTCATGGTGCGTCGGTGCGGGCTACGATATGATCCTCAAATGAATAGACGAGGTCGTCGGGACGGTCGGAACATGTATGAAATTATGGACCTTTGGGGGAGCTGGGGTCCTGTCGTCGTTGAATATTGTGTCACGTGCCAGGGTGACACCGTATGTTGTACATTGCTGCACAAATGCATCTCTCTGAAAGAGATATAATTCCATCAAATAGGTGTGGGAAAAAGCATGATGCAAGATTTTTAACTTAAGACAGGAATGTGGAAGTCAAAGGTGGTGGTTAAAGTGTGGACGAGATCCTATATTTCCTACTCCTAATTGCATGATCGCTTTTGTATGTAACCTAAGTGATAAACTGACTTGTATGGGCCACCACTAAAACCATGTCATACCCAGTCCCAAATATACGTGGGAACTGGATAGAACCTGGCTAGGTGATACAGACTAGATTGAGTTAGCCAATTTAATAGACTAACCTAAGTGTACTACGCTATAAATATAACTATACTAACAAATAACAAGTAATCATCTGAATCTCATCCATAGAAATAGTATAGGAAAAGCACTAAAATAAATGCTGGAATAAGTGCAAAGTAGTCTGAGTATCCATAGTACAACAAAATGAGCCAGAGTCTGGTGGAAACAAACCCACAGTACAAGACTAAATGAAAGTACTGAAAATGAAAGATAACTAGCTAAGTGCAGTGGGTATCTAGATAATGATGCTCTCAGCCAAAATAACAACATACCCTAAATCAAGGAAACTCCTCAGGCAATATCTCATAGTCCTCTGCCATATATCCTGTCTCAACTCCCGGCCCGTACACCGTCGGGTACAGATGCTCTTCTAGATCTAAAAAGGAACCAGGTCCTCAGAAGGACATAGCAAGATACAAAAGGAACATGCCATAAAGTAAATATTGATATAAATATGAAGGGGTGAGCTAACCAGTCTAAGTGAGTGCACATGAAGACAACTTTGGTGCACATTTGGTAGGTATATAAGGATGTGGCATCGAATCACGGGCTAATGTCAGATCATGAGCCAATAATATACATATTTTAGTATACCTCCCGACTGTACCTCGTGTGCAGCCGCTGCCAGATATATACCTTAGTGTATGTATGTGCCCATAACTGGGTAACCATAGCCCATAATAGGGTAAAATTGAGGCTAAAATGACTGTTTGTCCCCTACACCTATTTGTTGTCTTCCCTGCCCCAAGAAATATCACAAGTCTTATCCACGACCCGAACATCTTCTCTCAATGTAAGGTCATAACTAACTAGAACTATCACCACTACTTATATACTGTCACATGCGCTACTCGTACCGATAGCCAGTCGAGAGTGTCATCTCGTGCCATATCATAATCTCACTCGGTGTCGTATTGTAAAATGTGTTAAGGCTATGGGTGTCATGATAATAACTTTGTAACTTCAGGGTACGTCACCTAGAGATAAATCGAGTACATATATCATGCTGTTGATGCCATCATCGATTATACTTGAGACATTTTCGGACTCACCTAACTAAGTCCACTCAAACAAGATCTCATAGTCATGAACATAAATATATTAAACCAGTAGTACAAGGCAAGATATACTTGCCTGCAACTCCGAAATGTGCAAGAAAAGCTCCAGAGCCTCTTATCACGAATTGCCACGAGAATCTACAAGTATATAAAAGTATAGTATGTTAGTTTCTATGCTACGGTATGCTAAGCAATATTGTTCCAAGACTACCCATGATCACAACTTGATCATGAAACCTTCGTGATCATCCCGCTATCATTTATATGCCAAGGTTAATCATTTTTATGGCTATTTTACACAAGGAGATCACGTATCCATCCTTGGAATCATGTTTGAACTAGGAGTCAACATTTTCAAGGGTGGTTAACAAGTCTACGTCAAGTCCTTCTAGGAGTGAAGTAGATAATCCAGTCACATGAAATACAACAGAATATCCCTTCACTCATACTCTTGAAATGCCATGCATGATTATGACATGGTGAAGCTTGAGTTACACATATCCCTCTTGCATGCAAGGCTATTCTAACTACAACATGATAAAACACCTACCTATGCACATGTGCATAGCTCAATACCCTTTATAAGATAACAACTTGAACCATAGGCGTACTCACATGTTCACAAATCTAGTCACACTATTAAACATGATATCAAGCATGACTAAAATATGATTTTTAATACATGTCATATGACTAAACTTCCTCCTACTAAATCTAGGCATTATTCTAACATAAGACATATGACATATTCCCAATCATGTTATACATTTACTTGACAAGTGTCACATTATTACTAGTACATGATGGTGTTTAACAAGGGTATATGTGTGTTAATAGTATTAGTCATGTATGGCCATGAAGGTGCATACATAAGGGTCTCAACTAGGTGGGAAAGAATGAGAATTGTGCTTATACCTATAGAGGAGAGTGGGTTATCGGTTGCTCTCGAAAGTGCAGTAGCTCGCGAGATAGCGCTCCTTACTGTCGGGGAAGGTTTTACACGCCTCTAGGAGTGCAATGCAGCACTACGAGGAGGGATATATGACACGCACAACAAGTAGCAGTAGCAAGAAGCAGCTTGTTGTACTGTTACGACTGCCGACGACCCTGGGGGGTAGAGGCGGACTGGGGGTGGCACATCCAGGTGTTTACCAGGGTATGAAGGGGACCGGTGGCGGCCTACAGGGTACGAAGTAGCAGCTGGTGGTGCGGCAGCAGCAACAAGTGTGGTGGCAGCAACAGCAGCAAAGTTGCAGCCTGGCCGGGTCGACCGACCTCCGGGCGGCAAGCGGCGGTTGGCGGGTCCCTACAGGTGCTGTCGATTGTGTAGAGGACTGGAGGCCAGCCTAGGTTGCACTCGACAGCAGCAAAAAATTATGAAGGCAGTAATAGTAAAGTGTGGCGACAGCAGTAGCAAGGTGGTAGCAACGGCCGATTTAGGTTGTGGGGGCAACTGCTGCCATGGTGGAAGAGTAGAGGAGGTAGGAAGGAGTGGTATATAGAGTATAGGGAGGAGAGAAGAGAGGTTTTATTTAGGGTTTGGGGGTGTGTTTGGCCGGCCAACATGGTGGGGAGGGTTGTATTTATATAGAGAAAAAGGAAGGGGAGGATGAGTGTAGGGAGTGAGTATTAATTATAAAGGTGATGTGGACATATGTGATTGGTTATGGCAAGAAATGAAATGATGGGGATGTGATGAAATGCATTAATAGATTCACCCTTTTGCTTGGCCAAAATTTTTTTACTATTGATGTAGGATGGTGGAGTGTGTCATGAAATAATCCTTAATTAGTTTCATGGATAAGGGGTTTTAGGAGATATCTTGGTTGTGTGTTTGGTGTTTTGTAGAGGATGAGTGGTGTTCTGTGTTTGGATGTATCATGAGGGTGGTTACATGCATTTGGGTTGGGTAGTTTCGATTAGATTGGGTTAGGTTTGGGCTAAGTGTGCTTATGACTATAATTTAAGTCATATATGATTATGGATATATAAGTTGCATGCAGAGGCTCAACTGGATGGGACATAAGTGTCATGTGTGTAGTAGGCATAGTTTGGGTCATGGTCATAATTGGGGTTGGAGGGAATAGTTTGAAATTGTGTCTCTAAATCAAGCTGGAAGTGAACGTAGGTTCACGGTAGGGGTCAAGATTGGGCTTCAGGTCAGGAATATTGTGCGATTAAAATGGAGCACAAGGAGGTGCATTTGTGTAGGACATGAATTTCATGGGTGTAGAGTATCTTGTCTAGATCATGCATGTGAAATTTGTGTTAGAAAAATGACTAGTCTTAGTGCTCCTAATTTTAAAGTCACAACAAGGTGCACTTGACGATCATAAATAAAAGTAGGAATTTAGTAATAACTAAAAATTCATCATTAATCGTATCAAAGCATAATTATTCATAATTATCTATTAGTCCTAATATTTAAATTTAGAGGGCTTACAATATCCTAGTGTTTGGAAACTGTGTATGGTTCTAAGATTGACGATTTGTTACTCTACACTATTACTATTGTGACTCGATGTCCTAGCTAGAGGATCTGACCGAGCATTTCATGGATACAATTCGTAAGGTCATGTGGGAGGGGGGAACATACACCATATGCTTGGGCTACTTTCCCTTATAGTTTGTAATTGTCTTATTTCCAGAGCGTCGGAGATTTTGTAGTTTGCCACAATTTTTCTTACCAGGACTGTAGGGTTATATCATAGTTTGCTGGAGTGTCTATCATGTCTCCGAGGTACACTATGACAGCCCACGTATATGAGTGATATTCTCAAATTACATGTCATTTAGTCGGTTACGCTAGATTGACCCACCTTGTACAGACATGTTTTCTTTTATATCATTGTTGTACAGTTGGCACGTATATTTTATACCTTGTTGTGTCCCTCTGAGGACCTAGTTTCCCTTCCAGGCTTAGGTGAGGAGGACTACCCAGAGATTTACGGGTCCAGGATTGACTCAGCAGCAGGACTGGCATCGGAGTACGAGGTTCTTCTGGAGGACTACCCCTGACCAGTGGTAGAGCACTCTCTTCGATCCGATACCATTATCTAGTTAGCCGGTTATCAGATCTACTTATTTTATTACATTCTTTTTATTCAGTATTTTACTAGCGGGTTTGTTCCCGTGAGACATTTTTCAGTATTATATTATGATACATTCAGACATATTTACTTTCGCACATTAGTAGACTCTTTTTGCTCTATCTGTTTCATTAATCGTATTTGTGGATGAGATTACCTTACTTACCTGATTAGATATTTTTTACTGTTAAGTGCAAACCCAGTGGTTCAATTAAATTAGGATAACCGTTGGAGTGGTACTAGCTGGCCTTTGCCATATGGCTCGGTTCCATACTTTTGGAACTAGGGCATGACATGGTTTCGATAGTGGCCCATGTAGGTTCGAAAATAAATTGTCTTGGTTACTAACTATGCCAAGCGAGCCTACAATTAGCATTAGATATTATAATCTCATCTACATGCTTGATTACCACTCTTAACACCTTCACATCGTCTTCAATTATCAACTTGCTTTTTGTTTGATTCCAAGTCGCTAAAATTTGCATATATTCTTTTAGAGAAATGAACCTCCACAATGGACGTGTGGCGCAGTCGAACGATGTTCCACGGAACTTCGTATCGTTAGAGGAGCAGATTTTAGGACAGGCCCTTATGTTGACCCCAGCTCCCCAAGAAAAGATTTCCAGGCAAATCGATGTGCCGTACGAAGAGCATCGACGCCCGCACCAGGCTATGTCGGAAGAGAAGCATACTCAGAGGTCATTGGAGGAGCATCTACCACCACCACCTCCACCTCTATATACCTTTTTCGCCTCCGAGTCAGCAAATAGATGGCCAACAGATGTATTTGATATTATATGCCATGAAGCAGGCCCAATAACAAGTTCTGCAGCAGGCCCAACAGCGTCAGACAGATACTCTGAGAGAGAGATAGAGTATTATTACTTCATAGGAGCAGGCGATACCCTAAGACAGACGGCCAGTGACTGGATCTATCAAGGATTTTTTCTATATTGGTACCCCTTCTATTTTTTGGCATTGAAGAGCCTACTGAGGAGCCTACCGAGCTTTTGAGAGAAAGATAAATGACAGGCGTCTGGATGTAGTTGACCGGCAATGTGTACCATTGGTGGGAGGCCGATGAGCACCGGCTAGGACCCGACCGGGTCACTTGGTAGGACTTTTCTAGGCTCTTCAAGGAGATGTTTATTCCAGCCACTACACACAGAGCTTCGAGACAACTTTATGCACCTTGTCTAGGGCAGTATATCAGTAGAGGAGTACAATACTGAGTTTCTTCGTCTGAGCCATTTTGCCCTTTCCTGATCGAGACCGGGGAGCAGAAGGCAGAGAAGTTCTATGATGGTCTAAGTTTTGAGTTGCAAAGGCTGATTGGATAAGTTGCCCCTACTTCTTACTCTGTGGTCCTAACAACAACTCGATTCCAGGACCGCGTAAATAAGAGAGAGGCCAGCTTGAAGCGTCCACATGCAACGGCACCACCAGCTCGAACACCATAGGAAAGACCAGCGAAGCACCCTCAGATGTACCAGCCATAGAGAGCAGTACCACCAGCAGTACCAGTACTGCCTACTTTCCATCAATGTAGCAAGGTAGGCCATATCGTGAAGGATTATTGGCAGAAACTGTGACTATATTTGGTTTTTGGATCTGATCAACACTAGGCCTGAGAATGCACAGAGCGTCGAGGAGCGGCACCG
Organism: Iris pallida; assembly: GCA_029216955.1. Classification (NCBI taxonomy): domain Eukaryota; kingdom Viridiplantae; phylum Streptophyta; class Magnoliopsida; order Asparagales; family Iridaceae; genus Iris; species Iris pallida. Next base: position 31,048,964 of record JANAVB010016195.1, on the reverse strand, counting down.
ATGGTTCATCGACCAGTCTATCCGGTACGGAGACCATTCCAGCACATACCTAGGATATTTTTTCCAGGTCCTAGGGTACCTTACGCAGGAGTTAGGGCAATACGACCACCAATACCAGGAGGGTACCAGGGAGACCACCTTTGGCACCGCAGGCAGCTCGATTCCAGTAGGCCCGATAGCAGGTTGTGGTACAGGGACGTGCCAGGCCTTTGCTATGACTGTAGAGGCTGAAACAGCCGAAAAGGTGATCACAGGTACTATTTTAGTAGTTTTTTTACTAGCAATAGTATTATTTGATTCTGGTGCCATGCATTCATTTATAGCTGCTAGTTTCATGGCCACCCATAGAGTAGCTACTGTAACCTTTTCGAAGACTATGAGAATTCTTACGGAGGACAGAATAGTGCCAATTAGAGATACCTGTAGATCATATTCAATAGTTGTTTGCAGGCGAGAGATGTGTGCCCAATTTTTAGTCTTATCTATGTTAGAATATGATATGGTTCTTGGTATGGATTGGTTGAGCCGGTACCATACGACGCAAGATTATCGACGTGGATGCGTCATATTTAGACCCCCATGTCCCACTGAGTTTGAGTTTATTCGAGGAGCCAGAGAGCTTGGTGTCCACCCTACCCTTGAGGCACATATTGCATTGGAGGAATCAGCATAGCCACTGATCACATCGGATTTTGAGGACGTATTTACTTAGGAGCTTCCAAGACTTTCATCTGAAAGGGAGACAAAGTTTTCTATCGAGCTGATTCCGGGAGCTGAACCAATTACTTCCTATTTGTACAGACTAGCACCAAAGAAGGCATAAGAGCTGAAGATCCAGATACATGAGCTTTTGGATAAAGGTTTTAATCGGTCTATTGCTTCTCCATGGGGAGCCCCAATCTTACTTGTACCTGTTTGCCATTGATCATCGTAGAACAGAACAATTTTATGGGAGGACTGAACTTGACTCACAATTATAAATTCGCTTGTACAGAAGAGAGCCTAGGAACAAAACCTAGGAAAAGCAATCTAAGTACAATTTTTAGTTTTGATTCTGGGGTGACGATAGAGGCTCGGGAAAGTGCTATCAACTCTGCCTTACCCCTTGGATGATCGAACGCAACCTCGGCTCAGATGAAAGAATGCTCTCCGAAGACACGAAGGGAAGAGTCTGCTTCTCAGCTTTATATGCTTTCCTATATGTCTCCCTGTCCCTCTCGTAAGGGAATAACACAATATTATTTATAGAAATTCATAAGGAATGGGATATACATCTACGTGGAAAATTTTGGGCCACATGGTTGTAGCTGTGCCTCGAGACTCGGTTTATAGTGGACAACTGGGGGTTGGTTGAGATTGATCATGATCTGTTTGTTGCAGTAAATCAGAACTGTTAAGACTTGGTCAATCTCTGCCACGTGTCTCAACTATTATTTTGTGGCGAGCCGCATGAAGGCTGTATCCTGGCTGAGCCGCATGAGGGACTGTCTCATAATCCAGCCGCATGAAGAATGTCTCATGACCGAGGCGTATGAAGGACGTCTCATGACCGAGCCGCATGAAGAATGTCTCATGACTGAGCCGCATGAAGAATGTCTCATGTCTGAGCTGTATGAGAGATGCTTCATGATCGAGCTACATGAGAGGTGTCTCATGACTGAGCCGCATAAGGTGTGTCTCATAGGCGATCCGCATGAAGATTTTTATAGCTGAGCCGCATGAAGAGTCTCCTTTGGTTCGTGAACTGTACCGGATGTCATGATGATTTTCTCGTCTTTTCAGGAGCACGTCATGTCTTATCTTCGTGTCAGAGCTGTCATCTTTGTGTCAGAGTAATTATGGCCAGCTATATAAGGAGACATTTATTGCTTAGGCTAATTTCGAACCGCATAAGGCTCCCCGTTGTTCTTGGACCGCATGAAGCTTTCTGGGTTTTGAGCCGCATGAGGCTCTATGTTGATTTTGAGCCGCCTAAAAAATTCCTTTCTTTTCCATGCTTCTACAAGACCCCTTCAAAGTTTTCAATTTGTAAATTTGAAATACTTTGAATAAGAAGCATGGGTATGTCCTAAGAAGCATCGAGACCGCATAAGCTCTTCATGCCGTATAGGCTTCTCTAACCGCATACTAGTTTCGTGCCACGTGGGCATCTCATAACTTTGGCATTAATTGTTTTTTACTTGCTTTGATGATTTGGAGCCATCTTTTGGATAGAATCCCAAGAGTCGCCTTTATCCTTCGGCCATCACGAAATCTGAAGCGGCGTCTATCGATCTACGCGCCTTTGTCAGCCTATAAATATGAGAAGTTTAAGGAGAGAGGTTCTTTCTTTCTTTCTTCAAACTTTCCATTGCCCTAGCTGCCGTTTCTCCTCTTCTCTCAATCAACCTTGGCTCCCTAAGCTTCTTCCAGCGCTGCAGCGAAGGACAAAGGGCTTGCTTCCACGTGGAATACGACAAGCTCGATCCACCCCGACGTTCATCCTCCTATTAGTGGTAAGAACGATGGGAAGAAACTACAATAATCCAAACCCTAAATATAATGGCTTTATCGCATGCTTTATGCGTGGGCCCTTCTCTGTTATGCTTCGACATAGTTGATGCCTTTTTCGTCTTCACTGAACTGCTCAAGTTCTGTGTGATGAATCTGCATGAGCTGTGCCGTATGGGCCGTATGAGAGATGTCTCATGACTAAGCTGCATGAGAGATGTCTAATGACCGAGCCGCATGACAGATGTCTCATGACCGAGCCGCATGAGAGATGCTTCATGATCGAGCCGTATGAAAGATGCTTCATGACCGAGCCGCATGAGAGATGTCTCATGACCACATAAGTACTTTATGGACTGGGCCGCCTGAACGCCCACCTAACAAAGCTGCATAAGCTCGAAAAGCATTAAGTAGTTTTCTCTGACTATCTTCTGACTTCTTTCTTCTTTCCTTTTCAGTAAAGCTGCCGATCAATCCCTCGGGGGAGCTCTTGGTAGGTCAGGCTCAATCTGTCTTGGGTGTGTCAGCCCAATTTACTAAAAATCAATCTGAGGACAGGCTGAGGGATATCAGAAACCAATCCTTCTTCTACCTCTTGGGCATGATGAACTCGAGGAAATTTGGGGGCGTGCATCTGAATCCGCGTTCTTCTTTGGGATGCCTTAACTGTCTCGAACTCCAGCGTTCTAGATTTATCTGAAAGTTGGAGTTTTTCTTCCAACGGGACGACGATTCATATTCCTTAGATGGAACGTCATTTCCCAGTCCTGGTTTAGTATGCTGCCAATTGACAGAAAAATGGTGGACTCCCTAACTCCGAGCCAGCAGGGGATCTTCGTGGGTGATATTCATTACAACAAAACATCAAGGTCGATAGTCGCGGGCAAGATACCGATCAGCCGCTCTGTGATCGGGTTGGCCCCGGGCAGTTTTATAAACGTACAGGGTCCTAACTTTATGTTATCACAAGCTGATACTTTTATGAACCAGATTGCTCAAAAGGGATCCTACACGACTGGTCAGCTATCACTGCTGAACTGGATGAACCACACCCCTCAATGGGTCAATTTGACATTATGGATTTTACGGACATATCGGGAACTATTGTATGAGATTGGTCTTTATCAAGCGATACGGGGCACCTGTTATGGTCTGCCCATAAACAAAAAGCTGTTCATGGCTCTTGTCGAGATGTACAACCGTCGCACGGGGACCTTTTTCACACCTGGAGGAGAAATAGGACTCGTTGTCCATGAGATGCATGAAGTTTCTATGCTACCCTGGGGAGATGAAGTTTTTGAGGCGTATACCCCTACAAATAAAGAATTTGAGGAATTGGAGCGGCAGTTTCTGGGTTTTGTGGTTGTTTACCGGGAATTGCTATGTCACCATAGCACATGCTAACAAATATCGAAGAAGAAGAATAATAGCTCAGAAGTGAACCTTCCTCACACCAAGACCTGGCTTAGCTACCTGTTTGAACTAGGTGCCTCTGTAGGGTGTGAAAATTATGACACGCTGACATAAGACTCGGTCCAAGTCATACGCTCAAAGCCATACGCTCAGTCCAAGTCATACGCTCAAGGCCATACGCTCAGTCAAGGCCATACGCTCATCCAAAGGCCGTACGCTCAGTGAATATTTTATTATTTTCTGAGATAACAGCACAGCATATATTTAATAAAGGATGAATCTAACACTTCATCTTTCGTGCAAAGACAGCTGTCCAATGGAGACTAGCCGTCGTATATGTTTTCGAAGAGTCGGTTTTGTCTTTTACGAGGATAGCTCAGCATTTCTCATAAATGTAAAAGCCATCATTACTGTCAGTTTTGACAGTCTGTCAGCCATCATATCCGCAGTCACGACGCTCGAGAAGATTTTATCAGTTATTGGAAGATATGGCGTATCAAAGAAGATTGATGATGGCCACGTGTCTACTTATTCAAACATGCCACGTGTCTACTTATTTCTTATACGACTCCTTCCAACTAAATGAGCGTATGGATCTCATACGACTTCTTCCAACTAAGTGAGCGTATTGATCTCACACGACTCCTTCTCAACCAAGTGAGCGTATGGATTCCATACGACTCCTTGACAAGTGAGCGTATAGTTTCCATACGACTCCCTGTCAATAATGTGAGCGTATCAGCTTTATATGGTTCTACGCTGTCCAAGTAAGCGTATGCAAGACATGTGCCTTCAAAGCTAGCGTATGACTCTTCTTCTAAGGCAGCATATCACAGCAGTTATGTCCAGAATGGTTTTCAACGAGCAGTTAACACACGTTCTCACGTGTCCTGTACTCAGTTATCCACTTCTTCAGAAGTTATGCAACGTGGCATTCATGCCATCAGTCTCTCCTGAATATGCTCCACTACTTTCAACCGCACGCTAATGTGTCTCCATCAAAATTTGCCACGCGTCCCTGCAGTTATGCACACGTCAAGTAACTACCTGAGCGTATGCTTAAGGACAGTTATCCTGAACTCTATAAAAGAGAGTTTCTTCATCTTCATTAGATACTACAGTCAATTTCAGAGAGAACAGAGAGATTGCCCAGTTGCTGTCCAAGTTCTTCAAAGTTCGAGTCTTCTTCATCGCATCGTCCAAGGGATAAAGTAATCGTCTTTTAGATTAGATTCCTACAGTTGTAATTTTCTCAGATACAAAATAAATAAAGTGAATTTATTTATGGAAAACAAATTGGCGACTCTGCTGGGGAAAGCTGTCTCCTCCAACGAGATAGCAACAACTCAATGCGATACTTCGTCGATCGGCTTGACGAAGAAGACGATGGTTGTACAATTCGACCAATCGGCTTATAAAGAAATGCTCAAGGCGAAGGAGGGTCGCACTGCTTCCTCCGCTCTTCCTGCTGCCAAGAAGAAGGGACGCTCCGTCTATGTCCTTAAGTCTTCTGCAGCAGTCCGAGACGCTTCTGTCACTTCTCATGCTGACAAGAACACGTCTTCAACTTCCATGAAGCACACTTCGGCTTCTCTGAACACGGCAACGGTGGCTTCTCCTAGTCACGCAGACAAAGTTGGTTCTTTAACCAAGTCAGTGTGTACAAGGAAAACCATTTCTGGACATGTCAAAGTCCCTTCTCCCTCTACTCTTACGACAGCAGTCGGCTCTTTAGCCATTGATGACTCTGAGCGTATGGCATTCAAAGGGCAGCGTACGGCAAAGGCAGCGTACAAAAGCCAACATCAGGCAGCGTACGCTAAGCCAAAGCCAGCGTATGCTAATAAAAAGGCAGCATATGACCAGAAGTCCAAACTGAAGTCAGTGTATGCTAACAGATACAGTCCTTTGACTGTTTCTCAAAATCAAGCTGGGGGTTCTCTTCCACAGAACATACAAATGATTCCCCCTCAACTTGCACATCTTGTGCCAACCAAGGAAAAAGACTCTTTAGTCAACTCCTCTACTCCTAAGGTCTTTACCTCTGGAGTTAATTTGACTAGTACTCTTACTAGATCAAACAATGGAAAACGCCTTTTGGCTAATTCCTCCAAAGATGGATTATTACCGACTCCTAGTCGGAATAATACTCATCTTCCTTCTCTCAAAATTTCTCGGTCTGAGAAAGGCAAATTACAAGTATCCAAGACTGATATCAACGTCAGATCTCCTACGGATCTTCGTAACAAGCTTAATCAGAATCGTCTCGGTTCCACTGAGACAAGTATATTAGACCCTGATGCAGAATATGCCAAGAACTATGTGGCTCAAATTAATCAGTCTTTATACACTCAGGAACCAAGAAGACAGAAGAACAAAAGACAAGTTTCTACACAGAAACTATCTTCAAGTACTTCTCAATCTGTTCCTACAGATCTCCGGGAGTATTTGCAAAATAAACGGAGAATTGACACTCCGTCAGGCTATGATATTGCTCATATTTGTCATGAAAAGCATGGTTGCAACTTCCAACCTCGAGTTGTAATTCAATGTTGTTGTTCACCAAAAAGACAATCTGTTTTCGAACGGATTCAATATGAACCAATGTTGGATAAAGATGAACCTCTTTATGCTTATGTCAACATGACCTCCAGAAATATTGGGGTAGCATACGGTCTAATGCTATATCAGACTCTGAAGATGGTGTTTATCTCGGCACCCGATCCAGGACCGGAGCCTTGGCCAGAGCCTCTTCTTCTTCTCATCCAAGTGGTAATCCGGAGATCACAGAAGACTTCCTTGGAGAATCTAACTTTCTAGTATTGACTCCCGTAAATAGCCCCGGAAAAGATACTGATTCACACAGTGATGATTCAGAACAGACTGTTTCATCATCTATTCCTCGAATGATTACACTTACATGGCAGAGGGCAATCATGAACCTTCGACTAGCACCGAAGCTCATGAACAAAGGATTTCTTCCTTAGAACAACAGTTGCGAGCTATGGCAGATACATTGAATGCTATGCACAGTCTTATGCAAGCTCAGCATCAAACTCAGCAAGTCCAACAGACAGCTCCTCCAGTTATATTAAATACTCCTGTTGTTCCAAACCCGGAACCCTCTACTATTCCGGGGGTACAATCTAATGTTCCTGTACAACCCACTCCAAGTCAGTCTGGAGCTGGGGGTGGTACATATGCTGCAGTCCTTCCTCCCAATTACACTCAACAAGTTACAACTCCCCAATCTTCTGGAATTGTTTCTGAAGAGTTAAGGAATCTCCGAACTCAATTCGAGGCATTCAAACAGAAGGATGGTTTGCAAAGGTTAGGTATCAAGCAACCTTACCCGATAGAATGGAAGCAGGTATCGTATCCACCAAAATACAAACCTCCGACCATCTCTTTCTTTGATGGGACAACCTTCCCAAGTCAGTTCATTAATCATTTTGAAGTAATGACTGATCAACTGCAACCAAGTGACGCCCTCCTTACTCGGGTGTTCGTTAGATGTCTCAAAGGAACGGCTTATGAATGGTATAGAAGTCTCCCTGATAGGTGCATTACCTCATTTGCCGGTTTCAAGCAAATATTTCTTGAACGATTCTATGAAGGGCTTAACGACATGACCATGTCAGCCCTCATAAGAATTAAACAGAAAAATAACGAAACCACCGAGGATTTCATTGAAAGATTCAGAAGAGAAGCCCTCAAAATGCCTCTCGGAACTCCCGATGCTGTTACCATCGACACTTGCAAGTCGAATCTCTTACCAATTATCAGCATGTGGACAGGGTCCACTCAGTTCCAAGATTGGCCTTCTTTTATTGTCAGTACCAAGGCTGCCGAGGTCAGTGCTGAGACCTTCAAGGGTCTGGGGGTACAAATGGCTCCCAAGGAATCAAATCAGAGTGCCAGCAATAGTACTCGACCCAATAATCGCAAAGGAAAAGAAGCTCTTGAAGTCAATCTCCAAAGCAGTAGTCAAGAGGTAAAGACTACCCAAGCTACTCCAGCTCCAACAAATCAACAACAGAAACCTCCTCGGCCGAAGGAAGAATATTCTTTCGACGATGATGATGTTCAGGGTATCTTTGAATGCTTGCTCAAAGGTAATAAGATTCAATTGCCAGAAATTAAAAAGCCTGATGAAGCCAATAAGACAGATCATCGAAAATACTGTCCATATCATAGAATGCTGGGTCATACAATCCGGTCTTGCTATGTATTAAAAGGAAAGATTCAAGAGATGATTAAATCAGGAGCTATGACACTGACACCCAAAGACAAGATAGTCACAGCAAATGTAATTTCAATGCAGTTCGGTGACTTCCCTCCCTTAATGGTGGAAAGTGGGATTGTTCCTATCCCCAAAGCAACTCTCGAAGTTGTAAACATCCCACCAGCATAGAATGACGGACTTGTTCCTGTCACAACTAAGAAGGGAGAGATCATGTGGATTCACCCGGATTTAATGACGGAGTTTGAAACGTCTTCCTCTTCTCCTCGGAAGACTCCATCATCTAAAAAGAAGCTCGGGAAGACTAAGTCATGCAATGTGACTTCTAGTTTCACAACCGATTTTTATCTAACCTCTACTTTCATCTCAGCAGGAAATTCACTTCCTACGGAGATAAAATCTGTACCTCAATTTGAAGATAGGTACAAGCCTGCTTTTCATCTATACAGTTCACAATCTCGTGAATTGATGGCGAAGATGGGTTATGATCTAGCCACTACTCCTGGTTTGAACTCAGGCAAGGGACTCCGAGCACCTTTAGCCATCACTATGAGACATAATCAATCTCGTGTTGGCCTTGGTTTCTGGAATGAAGCTCTCATCAAACATAAAAGAACCAAGAGCAAGATAAAGAATTGCAACATGGTTTCCATAGACCCTGAACCAGAATCTGAAGTTGAAGTTCATGCTGGAACTCGGTCAGGAAAAATATATCTGAAAGATTATGCTGAAATTCCTGAAGAAACTTCTGACATCCCTCCAGTTACAGCTTCAACACCAGTCTCTACTGAAGAGCCTTTGAATGTTCCTGTTGAGACAGTTCCTTCTAAACCAACAGCAGCTGACAAAGGCAAACAACAAGTCCGCTTCGACAAACCATTGAAGAAGTCATCTCCTACAGGACTTGAAAACCCTTATAATTTTGATATATTGGCTCAACTAGCCAATACCCCAGCTAAATTATCAATCTTCGAGCTCTTACGCCTCTCTAAAGAGACTCAAGAAACTCTAAGTGAAGCACTATTGCAAGCAGAAACCTGCCTAACTCTTCTCAAGAAGTTGGAAACAGAATCTGTTTCTCATTGCCATAATGTATTGGAATTTATTCCAAACATTACCTTTACGCAGGACGATATGCTGCTAGAGGATAATCGACATGACCGTCCTTTATATCATACAGGATATATTGATTCTATGAAGGTTGATCGTCTCCTGATTGATCCAGGATCTGCTCTCAGTATTATGCCAAAAGCTATGCTAGACGCACTGAAGATACCTGTACATAGCCTTTCCAGCACTATCACTACCATCTTGGGATTTAATCAAGGAAAAAGTGAGCCTTTGGGCAAGATTCGCCTCAAATTTCAAATAGGCGATCTTCGCACTAAAGTTACTTTTTACATCATCGACAATCATGGTTGCTCATACAATGCTCTGTTGGGGAGACCATTCTTGCATGAACATAATGTCGTTCCTTCGACTCTTCATCAGTGTTTCAAATATGTTGATGATAATGGAAAAGTTCAAAAGGAGGTTGCAGATCTCTATCCATTCAAGGGAGTTGAAGCTTACTTCAATGGCGCTCGCATGTACAAAGATGAATACTTAAAAGTCTTGCAAGCTATGGATAATGATGATGAGATAGCAAAAGTTGGCACTTTTGTTATTCATGTAAAAGGGCGTACCACTCCTCCGTAGTCTGTTAAATCATCTGAAGAAGGCTCACTGATAATTCCTGTCAGTGGATGTACTACTTCATCACATGCCCAAGCTCCACAAAGTTTACTGATAATTCCTGTCAGTGGACGTACCACTCCCCCTCCATCTTCTCAGGCTAGACCAGATACTCTAGTCATTCCAGTCAGTGGACGTACTACTTATCTACGATCTTCTTCAAGGGAGCTCACCTCTTCTGAGCCTTTTGTTATCGATCTTAATCGAAACAAAACTTCTGATCGCTCTTCCTCTCCCCCTTTTGTCATTAATTTGACTAAGTCTGATAAGGCTCAGCCTTCTGTTGTAAATACAGTATCTAATATTAATGAAGCATCTCCTTTGCAGTATATTAATGTCTGTAATCATGTACAAAGTTATTTACAATTGCTAGATAGCTTAGAGTCACTAACTATAGGGGTTATTCAAACTCTTCATACAGACGTATCATTGGAATCCATACAAAAATCATACTTCGTGGTCCCTGCTAAAAAGAAGGGAGAAAATCCAATCTTCTTTTATAAAGGACCCCAGAATCCTCCTAACTTGGAAGAAGATGACATAAACGACGATACTGGAAGGTTACAACTGCGTCGCTACAGTCAACAATCCAAAAATATCATTAAGAATATGGGTTATGACTTTAGAACCAGTCTCAATAATGGAAAAGGAAGAAGAATGCCTGTTCGAATTCCTTCATTAAAATACGGAAGGACAAAATGTGGTTTAGGTTACATTACTCCTACTTCCTTTATCAACATAGTCCATAAAGATTCAAAATCCGATGAAGACGAACGATCTGAGTCTTCTGATTCCCTCTCTTGGGATTCTGACACGAGTATTGGCGATATCCATCGTTCTATTCTATCCATCAATATGGTCTCTGTTGATGGCCCGCAGGAAAATGATGAAGATGAGGATGATTTTGAAATATCACCCGAATCGGAACAATGGGCTCAAAGATTAGATAATCAATAGGAATTCAGGTTCGAGCAGAGGGAACCTCCTACCGAAGATAAACTGATCCAAATTGATGTTGGTGAAGAAGGTTCTCCTAAACCAATATTCATCAGTAAAAGTCTTTCAGAAACGAATAAGTAAGACATGATCAAGCTTATTCGTAATTATATCGATGTCTTTGCCTGGAGTTACGAAGATATGCCAGGACTAGATCCGAAGATTGCAATGCACAAACTCAATATCATGCCAAATGCTAAACCGGTCAAACAACAACAGCGACGATTTCATCCAGACATCATGGATGCAATTGAAGCTGAAGTCAACAAGCTTATGGCTTTTGGATTTATTCGAAAGGAATAACATCCTGAATGGGTGGCTAACATCGTTCCTGTCCTTAAAAAGACTAGCAAGATCCGGGTCTGTATAGATTTTCGTGATCTCAATGCGGCTTGTCCTAAAGACGAGTTTCCTCTTCCAATTACTGATGTCATGATCGATAACACATGTGGTTTCGAACGAATGTCATTTATGGATGGGTATTCGGGATACAACCAGATCAAAATATTTCCAGATGATGAAAAACACACTTCTTTCAGAATGCCGATTGGTACATACTGTTATACAGTGATGCCATTTGGTCTCAAGAATGCAGGAGCAACATATCAGCGAGCAATGAGCACTATATTTCGCGAACATCTCCGAAAAATAGTCGAATGCTATGTTGATGATATTGCGGTCAAAAGTCGACGAAAGGAGGATCATATCCAAGATTTGAAGACTATCTTTGATTTAATGCGTCAGCATCAACTTAAAATGAACCCTACTAAGTCCTTCCTGGGCGTCTCTAGTGGTAAATTTCTCGGCTTCGTCATTACCGCTAAAGGTATACACGTGGATCCCGAGAAGATCAAAGCCATTCAAAAGATGCGTCCTCCACGCACCTTAAAAGAGCTACAAGGATTTCAAGGAAGAATTGCTTATATCAGGAGATTCATTTCTAACTTATCAGGACGCTGCAGACCATTCAACAAACTTCTGAAGAAAGGTGTATATTTCGTCTGGAACGAAGAATGTTAAAAAGCATTTGACGATATTAAACAGTATCTCATGAACCCTCCAGTTTTGGTACCTCCCGTCTCGGGGATACCATTCCTTCTATATGTTCGAGCCATGGATCATTCTCTTGGTGCATTACTTGCCCAGAAAAATAAAGATGGCCATGAACAGGCTATTTATTATCTCAGTCGCACAATGACGGGTGCTGAACCGCGCTATTCTCCAATCGAGAAAGAATGCTTAGCATTAATGTTTGCTGTTCAGAAAATGCGATATTATATTATCGGTCAAACGATTCACGTTATTTCCAGAGTGAATTCCATCAGGATTATGATGAAGAAACCTGGTATTCTCAACTCCAGACTAGCTAATTGGGGAATCTTGTTAGCTCAATACGATATGTATTATATTCCTCAGAAGTCAGTTAAAGGACAGGCTCTTGCTGATTTTCTGGCTGCTCATGCAATTCCAGAAGATTCTAAATTATATGATGAGATTCCTGATAAAGTCTTGGATTCAAATCTGATTTCTGAAGAAGTTCCTACCTGGCGTCTATTCTTTGATGGAGCATCTAGAATAGGTCCTAACGGCGATATTGTCGCTGGAGTTGGGATTGTTCTTGTATCCCCAGAAGGACTAACTATTCAGAGGACTTATTCTCTAGATCAATCATGTTCAAACAATGTAGCCGAATACAATACATTACTCATTGGTCTTCAACTTGCTAAACATCTAGATATTCAATATTTAGAAGTTTTTGGAGACTCCAAGCTTATTGTCAATCAGATCAGAGGAACGTATGAAGTTCGTCATCAGGATTTGATACCTTATCATCGAGAAGCACTCTCTATAGCCTCATCTTTTGAAGGTTTCTTTATTGAACATGTTTGACGAGCCTATAATGCAGAAGCTGATGCTTTAGCTAATCTTGCTGCTGTATTAGCTATACCAATCAGACGTCAGCAAGTGATAGTGGTTTATAACCGAGAACTATTCTGTGCTGAGAATAATTTGGCTTTGGCTTTTCCCTATAAACCAGACGAAGATTCTTTCAACCTTGATGCTGGATTAAAGTTTGACAAAATATCCTCGTCTTCTTCCGATTCTACTATAGAATATATCTTTTCTAATGAAACAGAAGCCATAATTGAAGACTGGAGACGCCCGTTTCTAGATTTTGTTTTGTATGATATACTTCCTGATAATCCGAGTGAAGCAGCGTCTATTCGACGTCGATCTCTCAGATTCTATTATAATCATACGATGAAAATATTATATCGTCGGTCTTACGACGGTCTTCTCCTCCGATGCATTACTGGTGAAGAAACATAACAGATAATCCGTGAAGCACATGATGGTGTTTGCGGAGCTCATCAACCAGGTCCTAAACTTCAAGAGCGTATCCGACGTATGGGTTATTATTGGCCCACGATGGTGGCTGACGCTATTCAATATGCTCGGAAATGTAAAGCCTGTCAAATTCATGCAGACTTTATCCATCAACCGTCAGAGTTCTTACACCCAACAGCGGCATCATGGCCCTTTGAAGCTTGGGGCATGGACGTCATTGGTCCCATCAACCCACCATCATCAAGAGGACATCGGTTTATTTTAGCAATAACCGATTACTTTTCCAAATGGGCTAAAGCAATCCCGTTATCTGAAGTTAAAACTTCTAGTGTTATCAACTTCATCAAACATCATGTTATCTATCGATTTGGTGTTCCTCGGTGTATTATCCATGATAACGGACCGCAGTTCGTCAGTCAGAAATTTACTCGATTCTGCGACGATCATCGGATTAATAATTTAGCTTCTACAGCATATAATCCAGCAGCTAATGGATTGGCAGAAGCTTTCAATAAAACAATCATCAAACTCTTGAAAAAGTTCGTTTCTTCCAACAAACGCAACTGGAGCGAGAAGCTTGGTGAATGTTTATGGGCCTTCCGCACTACAGTTCGCAATGCGACCGGATGTACACCTTTCTCTTTAGTATATGGGTGTGAAGCTGTTCTTTCCCTTGAGATCCAGATTCCTTCTTTGAGAATTGCAATCTCCAATGAATTGACAACAAAAAACAATGATCGTCTTCGACTTCAAGAGTTGGAAGCTCTAGATGAAAAACGATTGTATGCTCAACAAAATATCGAGCTGTATCAGGCCCGAATCTCAAAAGCTTTTAACCGAAAAGTCAAAGTCAGAGCATATCAGAAGGAAGAACTGATCCTTACTGTCAGACGTCCTATGACCATGACACATATGAGCAAAGGCAAATTTGATGCGAAATGGGAAGGCCCATTCGTAGTAAACAAAGTCTTCTCTAACGGAGCATACCAGCTTGCCTCTATGGATGGAAAAGTCATGATGATGCCTATCAATGGCAAATTCTTAAAGAAATATTATGTATAATATTTTCATCATTCCCCAGCAAATATAAAATTCTTCTCTACAAAAGTTATTTCGATATCGTTATCCCTAGAGGAAACTGATATTCCACCATGTATCATCTTTCCAGAGAATTTGATATTTTATTTTATTAGATCCCCAGTGGTTTTAATAAAGATCTTATATAAAAAGTCATGTCCATATTACCTCTGAATTTTCTATCTCAGTATGTATCATATTTTCTATTTTAGGAAAATGATATCTCGTCTTTTGATTTCCGAGTCCAAAGATCATGGAAAATATAATTCAAAGATATCTTTATATCTGAATTCTGTTTTCTCTAATCAGTATTAAACTAAAAAAAAAATCTTTGGTTTAATATCATGATAGAGTTGTAAAGTTTATTTGTATATTCTATTCTATTGAAATATGTCATGTATTATTTACCTCTGAACATGTTTTCTACAAAAGTGTCATCCACAGAATTGAAATCAAGCCAAGATGTTCATTTCTTTAATCAGAATCAAAACATTGCTTACAATTGGATTTCAAAAAAAAAAAAAATTTCTGTACATGAAAAATGTAAAAGAACTATTTACGAGGTGTAATGATCTCCTGAATACGAATGATTACATTATTCATCTTCTCATCATGAGCTTTCTTGATTCGCTCTGATGTTTCAATTCCAATCCTCCGTTGGTCATATTCCACAATAATAGAACTACGGCGATTGGTTTCTTCAATCTGATTGATTTGCATTAATTCTCGCTCTTGCTATAAAATTTGACAGCATTCAGCTTCAGATTGACGATCAGCAGCAATCTTTGATTGTTCTTTCTCCACAGAGGCAATTTGCTCCTGAATACGAGCTAGCTCTTCCCTCAATTTTCTAAGCTCCTCAGCTCTTGACGCTTCATCCTTCTCTAAGCGCTCCATATTCTGACGAGTACTTATTATTTCTTCGTCTTTTGCCATTAACTCTTTAGAAGATTGAGCGAGGAATTCTGTCAGAGCAATATGCTGAGCTTGAGCTTCATTCTCCAATTGAGAAATTTTAGCTGCAGTCAGAGATTCAATATCCTCCTTTTTAGTCTCCCAATATTTTTGGATGTTGGCTTCTAAATCATTCAGGAGATGTTCAAAGAAGACACATTGAGCCTCATAACCAGATTGTCTCAAGGCTGAACGTGGGAAACTAGTCGCTTCTCGAAGACTCGAAAAGGGCATAGTCTCATCTTTCATGAGTCGCCTCGAATATGTATCCAGATATGTATAAATAATATCTGAATACATCCCCATGACTTTTGCTATTCCTGTGTCAAAACTGGGAGTCACTGTAATAATAGGGGAAGGAGCAGGAGGAGCTTCTATTCTTGGAGCTGAAGTTAGTACCTTTGGAGAACTCGGCAGATGGGAACTCCCCTCACCCACTTCAGTTTGAACAAGTAGGGCTTGAGTAGAACTCATAGCCGGTGCAGTTCCTACAGCTGTTGAAATAAAAGAAGCATGATCAAAACCAAAAGATAATAAAGCAGAGACAAGACAAAACTTTGATGAATAAAATATTACCTGGAGTTGGTTCATATTCAGTCTCCTTCGGATCATTCAATCCGGCTCTTAGTCTGTTCAGGGTACTTTCTGACACGGGATTTATTTCACTGCTTCCCGTTCCAGAAGTACTCGAAATTTGAACTTCAATTTCTAGATGCCTCTTCGGCTCTGGTGTCAACCCTGAGTGTTGACCAATGGTCTTCAGTGCATCGATTGGTATTTTAGACGGTAATTCATCGTCTATCTCCATGTCTTCTTCTCCAGAAGAATGAGACGACGGTTCATAGTCAACTTGTTCGCTCTCTGAAGCTTCAACAATTGGATTGAGAGGAGTGGCTTCCTTCACTGATTCTCCCGAAATCAGTAAGTCATTAGCCGTTTCAGTTCGATGCTCGGCCTCTACCGCAGGTTGACTAATTTTCTGCGCATCATCGGCCATTGGTGGAACTGAGCCTATATCAGAAGGCCTAGAAGACCCAGCAGTTTCAGGAATCTCTTCTTCTTCTGTCTTTACAGAGAAATCAAAAGCAGCTTGCTTTTCTGCAGCCAATCGCATAGCACGATCGGTGGGACTCTCTGCATCCAGACAAATTACGGATTTAGTTTTTGAAACTATTACTTTCCTTCCTATTCTTCTGGTTAAAGAAACAGTAGGATAATTGTCTATTGGATCACTACCTGCTTCATCAATATCTCTGGCTCATTCAGAAACAGGAGAATTCCCGAGAATAGTAATTCCTCCGCGACTTCGAGTCTCTGCTCGAGTAGCTCTTTTTGCGGCAGGACCCGCAGCACCTTTACTCCTCTTCCTCTTCGGGGTATTGTCAATAGATATACTTTCTTCAGCACTCCCGATAGGCACATGCAATGGTTGATGAAGGTCATCAGAGAAGAAAGTTTCCAAAACATCATCATCAACTTCATCGGTGGCCAGAGGATCTTCTTTGTCGTGACAATCCCTAGGCAAGGCGGATTTGGTTGATTTTTTTTCAACATGAATAAAGCTTTTACCTAAGATGCTAAATTTTTCATCAAAGGTATTAGCTGATACATAAAATCTGGCATAGGATGCCAATATCTTAGCTCCTCTTCGATAGTTGACCGGATCTGGCATAGAAAAGGTAGCCCCTGTACCTTTGGCAATATAATATAGCCAAGCTCTGGCACCATCAACCAACCCGCCTTGATGAGCAAAACACGTCGTTGCATTGCCCACATGCAACTGATCGTAACCAAATTGACGAGCAAATCTGCTCGGAAGATATGGCTCTAGATATGTGATGTTGTCACGGCGGCAAATTAAATGAGATGGCCTGATTCTCTTTAGCCATTCATGTTGGACATCATCCAACTCATTAGCACCAACGCCGTCAATCAATCTCCCGGGCATGGTCTCATAACCAATTGGGGGAGGAACACAGGTGAAGCTCCATAGTTCTCCCCTGTTCAAGATGGTTCTGCAATCGGTTAAAGTATCATATCTCCATTTCGGTATGTGCTTGTACCTTTCAAGGAAAGTGTCATCTGGCCTAGCCATCCCAGCACTCATCAGAGATTCAAAATGAAGAAGCAGCCATCCAAACAAGTATGTAAAGGGCATTTCTACCCGAGGAAAGGACGTCAGGCTCTTCCGTGCCAATTCGAACATCCTATCTGTGTATGCCCTTAATCCGACATTCAGACGGTAGGTCATTGCCGTTAATAGATCCATCTTATACCCAAAAACCAGCCGGACTGCTGCGAAGATGACTCCTCTGTGCATCCTGTCTGCCGAACAGGTGCCAGGAACTACAAATTTCCTCAGCCAAAGAGATATGAAACCGGCCAGATGACCTTCAACGGACAATTCTCGGCCACCCTATTTAATATAGGTTTCTAATCTATCACCGGCCTTGTAGCTGTCGATGTCTTCTTCGACGACAATGTCATCATGATTAGTCTCCCGGATTAATCTGTTAATCTCGACTTGACTCAAGGGCTTGAATTTACCGACATACTGCTCGGTCTTTTTCTTCTTTTGGACTTCGTCAGTGTGGCCTTGAAACAAATAAGCCATCCACTTCGAAGAATAACAATTGGAGTCCCCCTCTCCACCTTGTCCCTTATAAAAAGCTTTACAGATGCTGTAATGACACATTAATTCTTCAAATACATAAAGAATTAGTGGGTTGGCTGCAGAAATCTTATTCATTTCGTCAACAAAAGGATATATTCTTCATATGGCAAATCTGCCGTTGGTAGCTGAGATATATATGCCATTTCATGAAGGGCGAATCCCATCTCGCCCTTTGGGGTCATGAAGGTGCCGGTCCGATAGTTATATCTCTCCGTTAATACCAAAAACAGATCCGGGTTCGGTTTGAAACCATAAGCAGTACACTTAATGGCATCATATAAACCTATCGCCTTCAACTGTGCACCGAAGTTCTGCAAAATCCATCTCACTAGAGCAGTCCATCTAGTGTTCTCTGGATTTACTAGACCAGTCAGCCTCATTGACTGTTTTTGGTAGATGGCATTCTTTAATTGAGCAAATTTGTTGGCAAAAATTGGGACTCTGACTGGCTTCAGCAGTGCCGAGTCCTCAGGAGGGATGGTGGCAGGTAACAGTCCTCGCAGAGATGTGACGTGTGGTTCAGTACCACTGCGGAACCTTCCTTGACGATATCCAATCCACCCAGCCTTAGCTTGTCGGGATGGAGTAATATCCCACTTCATCTATCTTTGCTGGCCCGAATGGAATAAACGGGCTACGTTGATACTCTTTGTCAAACCAGTTAAATATATAGGCTGATTTACATCACCATCCCTATAGTAACTATATGATACTTTGTCCAGAGCAGGTTGGGAGTTTATATCAATAGCATCTCCAAAAAGGAATGCTGGCTTCAAATGGGCAACACCATCTACACTCTGTAACGGCAGTCCACTCATCAGGTTCAGCAAAGTATCATCTTCCTGATTGGTCAATAGAGCTATTCTTGTGGAAGGTCCGTCAAATTGGGGAAAACAAACATGTGATAAATCACTTCTATAATTATTTCCCGTACTTCCTTCAAATTCTGCTTCCTGAGCCAGAATATCCACTGCAAATGAAGAATAAAGTATTAGAAATCTTCAATGTCAAGAGATGATAAAGTTTAAACATACGCTCAGTTTTTACTAAGCGTACAGCTCAACATACGCTCAGTTTTACTAAGCGTATAGCTCGACTTACGCTCAGTTTTTACTAAGCGTATGGCAGACTCAAGGCTCAGCATACGCTCAATTTTCTTTAAGCGTATGGCAGATTCAAGGTTCAGCATACGCTCAGTTTTCCTTAAGCGTATGGTTGACTCAAGGTTCAGTATACGCTTAGTTTTCTTTAAGCGTATAACAGATTTTATCTTAAGTGAATGGTTTTTAAAGTTCAGTTTATGATCAGTTTGAGCATATCAGCGTATGGTTGACAAGATGATCATCAAAAGTTTACGCTAACACAGGAGTTAGCGTATCTCAATGAGACAAATTGCTATAGCATATTCTTTTAAAAGATAGTGTATTTTGATATCTCTATCAAAAATACGCGTATCTTACAGATATACGCTCCAAACATATTTTTCGTAAAAACGAAAAACATTGAATACGGCTAAACCCTAAAGAGGGAAGCGTATTTGCTGACGTATTGACCCTAAAGAGGGATACGTTTTCTGACTTTTGTTCTAACCAGAGCCCTAAAAAGGGAATAGTTATTTGTTCATCATCTTCGTCCTCACCATAAAGAGGTTTCAATGGCCGTTCACTGCGTGAAACACGCTGACTGGCCGTCTTCTTGGTAGTGGCAGTGTCGACGGCAGGATGAGATGACTCTTCAGGGGCTTTCCCCTTTTCTTTCGCAGCAACATCAATCTTGGGTGCCATTAATGGAGATGGAGTTGAAGACGAAGAAGAAGAAGAAAGATCTTGAGTTTCTGAAAGCTCTTTTCTCTCTCGAAGGTAAAAGCTCTGGTAAAGAAATAAAATAGGTTTTGGAAGACCTATTTATAGAAGAAAGAAAGTAGTTCAAACGGCGGATATTCTTTAAACAAAATCCCTAAAGATTTGCACTGATATTGAGGAAGATAACAAACTCATGCCAGCATGTCAGGACTTATTCTCACTTTAAAGTTCAAAGTAATTTCGAACTTTTGAAATTCATAAAGTTCGAAAACTTTGAAGGGGGTCTTGTAGGGTGTAAAAATTATGACACGCTGACATAAGACTCAGTCCAAGTCATACGCTCAAAGCCATACGCTCAGTCCAAGTCATACGCTCAAGGCCATACGCTCAGTCAAGGCCATACGCTCATCCAAAGGCCGTACGCTCAGTGAATATTTTATTATTTTCTGAGATGACAGCACAGCATATATTTAATAAAGGATGAATCTGACACTTCGTCTTTCGTGCAAAGACAGCTGTCCAATGGAGACTAGCCGTCGTATATGTTTTCGAAGAGTCGGTTTTGTCTTTTACGAGGACAGCTCAACATTTCTCATAAATGTAAAAGCTATCATTACTGTCAGTTTTGACAGTCTGTCAGCCATCATATCCGCAGTCACGATGCTCGAGAAGATTTTGTCAGTTATTGGAAGATATGGCGTATCAAAGAAGATTGATGATGGCCACGTGTCTACTTATTCAAACATGCCACGTGTCTACTTATTTCTTATACGACTCCTTCCAACTAAGTGAGCGTATGGATCTCATACGACTTCTTCCAACTAAGTGAGCGTATGGATCTCATACGACTCCTTCTCAACCAAGTGAGCGTATGGATTCCATACGACTCCTTGACAAGTGAGCGTATAGTTTCCATATGACTCCCTGTCAATAATATGAGCGTATCAGCTTTATATGGTTCTACGCTGTCCAAGTAAGCGTATGGAAGACATGTGCCTTCAAAGCTAGCGTATGACTCTTCTTCTAAGGCAGCGTATCACAGCAGTTATGTCCAGAATGGTTTTCAACGAGCAGTTAACACACGTTCTCACGTGTCCTGTACTCAGTTATCCACTTCTTCAGAAGTTATGCAACGTGGCATTCATGCCATCAGTCTCTCCTGAATATGCTCCACTACTTTCAACCGCACGCTAATGTGTCTCCATCAAAATTTGCCACGCGTCCCTGCAGTTATGCACACGTCAAGTAACTACCTGAGCGTATGCTTAAGGACAGTTATCCTGAACTCTATAAAAGAGAGTTTCTTCATCTTCATTAGACACTACAGTCAATTTCAGAGAGAACAGAGAGATTGCCCAGTTGCTGTCCAAGTTCTTCAAAGTTCGAGTCTTCTTCATCGCATCGTCCAAGGGATAAAGTAATCATCTTTTAGATTAGATTCCTACAGTTGTAATTTTCTCAGATACAAAATAAATAAAGTGAATTTATTTATGGAAAACAGCCTCAGGCCGGGTTTCCCCTCGGTGTCCTCGAACCCGGGAGGAGGTGTACAATCAGGTGTTGAATGCCAAGAGGATTAAAACTACGGGTGATAGATTCGGGAGCCAAGCTGACACCTTTAGTTACTTTTATCAAGATACCCAGAGGATGTCTGATAAGGCCTTCCTGGCGGGATTTCTGATGCTGTGGATGTGAAATTATGTAGTTTCGGGGGGGGGGGGGGGGCTGGTGCTATTGAGAGAATCAGCCGTAACCTGATCCTTCCAGCTGTGAAGCTAGTCTTTGGAGGCAAGCTAGCTCTACTCCCCGCCATGGTATGTAGCATTTATCGTGGTCTCCGTACTTTCTCATCCAAAGTCATTACTCGCGATACGGCGAAGGATTTTGAACGAATCGAGCTGCCTTATCATTATCTGATGGGGTGGCTGTTAATGCATTGCCCGTCTTTAATGAGGCCTGGCCCAGAGGGCGACGTGAGCGCTGATGATGCCTTTATCTACTAGTACCGCCGTATGCCCTGAGAGTACACTACCATGCCAGCCTGTCGGATAGCGCTGGCGCGAGTGGACAGATACTCCTTCTTCGTGTCTGTTCCTCCTTTTACCGACGAAGAAGTAAGAGGCATACATCTTGATGGTGCTGTGCCTCCCCATTTCTTATCCGAGGAGATGCTCCGCTGGTTGCAGAACATCCGCCCTGCACTTCTGGTGTATCGTAATCGTAAGTTCGTCTTTTTGGATCCTTACTTACCCAGTCGCTTCTCTTGGCAATTTGGGTATAGTTAAATGTTCTTGGACAACCCCAGGCGAACACGTTGGGGTTTAGCCCTAGTATGTCTTCATAGTTCCAGACGAACACGTCAATATACTCTCTAATGAGTTGCAATAGCGACTTCCGCTCTTCGTCTGTCAGACTTTTGCTAACGAAGACTGGCTTTGAAGAGGATTCATCGCCGAGGTCAACTTGCATGACCTCATCTTCGGTAGGGGATCTCTTTGTTCGAAACGCTTCTACCATTGCACATCTAGCTGTTGGATCTAAGGCTCTAACTCAAGAAGTTCGGGTATGTCTTCATCTTCTTCGTAGGCGTCAGCAAATGGCATATTGACAGACCAAGCTTGCCTGAGTACGTCTCCGATGCTGACATCTGAATCGAAAGTGGGTGATCCGGTCGAATGAGAATGCCATTCGCATTCCTCATACGAGCTCTCGGGAGTTGTTGCTAGTGTAATATAGCCTAGACCATGTCTGGTCTTGTTGTAATAATCATGTGGTTTTCCAGCCGGGACTGGCAATTGCAAAGGTAATCGCCGGTCGGTGCCGTGGTTCAAGCCTGGTGTAGTCTTCATATCATACCCCTGTTTTTGCATGAGGTACTTGGATCGGGAACTATACAGATAAAGCGACAGTCTTTCGATGCCGGGCTCGAGATCGACTTTTTCTGGCCTGAAGGACTGTTGATCATTCTTTCAGCTGAAGAAGATTGGATGATCCTCTCCCGCGACTATGAAGCAAGCGCCTTCTACGGGAGTAAGTTGGTTCGTGGTATAGACATTTGTCACTTATGTGTGTATGTTGATGCCCATACCGTGTTCCATAGCATACATTATACGGAGCTTGTTATGCTCGAGGTAGTTCAAAGATAACCCTTTATTGATAAAATAAGGTATCTTCTCTGGCGGCATTACATCATCGGCAGAGGGAACATCAGTGTGCGCAGTGACATATATTTGGCTAGATCTAGCTCCTCTTCAGCCATCCCCTGTATTATTTAAGATTGGGAGGAAGACCTGGGAAGCTTGATCATCAAAGGTTCCACTGGTGGTGCTGGACGTGGGGTCGTTGGCTCACTAGCGGTCCTTTGCTCAGTGCTGAGCTGTCGATTTATTCTGAGAAGACGAATGACCATCGGCTTAACATAAGGACTTATCTCTTCTGATTGTTGTTGGCCCGCTCTTGGCAGTCTGATTGTCATTGGCTCCACAGTGGGTCTTGGCCCCTGGCTAGACCTTGGGAGTCGGATAACCATTTTCTCCTTTTATGCAGTGAGCACCGGTAGACTGGTTACTTCTTTACGCAGAGTGGCTACAAGAGGTGTAGTTCTGCCTGGTTTGCAGGCCTGGAGATGGATCATCAGAGGTTCTTCTGATCCTATTGTATCCTCTGTTTGATCTTGAGCATCCTCTTCGACCAGGTGCTTTTTGGATTTCTCGTAGAAGCAGGCATCTGAATAGTAGGATTCAACCCCTTTGAAGGGATCGAAGTCGGAGAATTTCGTTCTTACGAAGCCGTGTTTGTCGACATATTTAAAGCACTGATGCAATATGGAGGGCACGATCATATAATCGTGTATCCAAGGACGCCCTAGGAGAATGTTGTAGGACGTATCTGCGTCTATGACGTAGCAAGTCACTTTCGACTGGAGTTCGCCAATTTGGTATTTCATGCGAATCTTTCCAATGGGATAACTTCTCCCTGAATTGAAACCGCTAATGACGGTGTTGGTAGGTGTCAGCCGATGCATAAGGATGCCCAGGAGGTGTCATACCCCAGAACCGGAATACTAGAGAGTGGGGGACAAACACAGCCAGCTACGTACATTGAAGCGAATCCCACATCGGAATACGGTCACGGCTGTTTAGATACATGACGGTTTATCTACAAGCCAATAGTCTCTTATGGTCATGAACAAGCCTAGTGTCTCAATCACAAGCAAGTAAGTAAATGTTACAAGATGTTAGATCATCAGACATACAAAGTAAGGCATCCCAAACATTACATATTCAGATGATCATAAAGCTAGTCGTACAAAATGCGAGGACTAGCAAGAGTTTAAGTCATACATGATCAACCCTAGGATTTGTCAATCATGTTACAGCCCGTAGGCAGATAGTAAGTAAAGTTGCAAACGAGCTAACACTTGCTCGGCGGCTAAACGCCTCAAAAGAATATTTTTATAAGGGAGTAGGAGAGCAAAATAAGAACCCACTCGTTGCCAGGGTTGCGCCTAGTAGTCACCATCTGGCTGGAAGACAGGAAGATCCTCGGTAGCTACTCCAAAATCTGGCCATACAAAACCAGCTGGGTCAGACCCCAGAAAGGGCAAGTGCCACAAATGAGGCTTCACTTAAGAACTAAAACCAACACATTAGCACATGAGAACATAAATGATAATAAAAGACATGAGTTAGGAAAAACAAGGTGATAAACGATAAGACAACTAAGGGACTATTCTGGTAGCCAAGTTACGACCCGTAAACCAAACAAGAACCGGGGTTGTAATCCTTCACCTGAACAGAACTTAGTCTCTAACCAATTATCGATAAGGTAAAGCATAATAGTAATGTGCTGAAATAATCATGTAGTAGTCTTGCTTAGATAAGACTAGACTGGACTCCATTCATCATTCACGGCCAAACAATGAGTACGGCTTGATACTTTAACTAACTAGGGTTATCACAAGCCTAGTTACTAGCAAGATGCAATGAGATGTTCCAACAGCCACAAGCCCTACAGTCTTAATCTAGGTTATCCGGTCACAAGTTGAGAGAGTTGGAATAGGTGACTTAGAGGTGCAACACCTGACAGTGTGCTGGAAATGTGCACTACTCAACGGCATGCTACAAGTCCAAATCAAAGCACCCAGATAACGGGACTTCCTGTAGCTGGGAAATCTCTTCATGAACTACATGATTAATCTAGTCATTTTCCTAGTCAGATTCAATATGAATCCCTGACCGTGGTAACCAGGAATTTATGTCATAGACATGATTCAAGACGAGACATGTAGCTTATACAAGCACAAACACCCACGGTGTCAAGACAAGAGTTACTTAGCAAGTCAAGATAGCCGTCACAACAGCATATCAAGATTATCATGTTAGGTTTACTTATTAAGGGTGCGCCACGATGGGCCACTATTATGTCATGTTACTTGTTACTAGCTAAGAGTGCGCCTTAACATGCTATTATCCTGTTCTATCCTAACATTATCATGAATGAGAAAAACTGGCATAAAATAGCTAATAATATATTCTTGAAGCCAAAGAAAAGATCTACCACTTTTATATTGGAAGTTGGAAGAAATTCTGGCTACAATTCAGCCAAATAGGATTTAAAATAGCCAAAAACATCCAAAATAGGCACTATGCGGTACTATTCAGCACTATACGGCACTCCCATATGCACCTCGGGTACTATACGGCACTATGCGGCACTATGCGGCACTCCTATAAGCAGCTCGGACACCATGCGGCACTATGAGGCACTCCCATATGCGGCTCGGGCACTATACGGTACTCCCATATGCGGCTCGGACACTATGCAGCACTATACGGCTCGGGCACTATGCAGTACTATGCGGCACTCTCATATGCAGCTCGGACACTATGCGGCACACTCATATGCGGCTCGGACACTATGCGGCACTGTACGGTACTATAAGGCACTCCCATATGCGGCTCGGGCACTATATGACACTTCCATATGTGGCTTGGACACTATACGGTACTATATGGCACTTCCATATGCGGCTCGGACACTATACGGCATAATACGGCACTCCCATTTGCAGCTCGGGCACTATACGGCACTATTTATCGTCCCTGCCAGAATCAACACAGATGAACATAGAAATGGCCAAAAATACTTTTGGCCATAACTACCTCAAAATAAGTCGAAATCTAACTTTTCAAAGGTCCATTTTGGGTAAAATTGAATTCTCTACAACATGGAACAATCAAAACATAAAAATAATGGAGTTTAATAGATCAAAACCCAAAAAACCAAAAATAATACAAACTTAGATCTACATGAATCCATCCACCAAAATGAAAAATGTCAAGTTCTAAAGTGGCTTAAAATCAAGTAAGGAAGAAAATGGAAAAATAAAACTTGAGATCCCTCATGAAGCAAGTTGCACTTGCCTAGGACTTCGTAGGTGGGAGGAGGAAATGAAGAAGATGAAGAAATAAATGAAGAAGCGAATGAAGAGAGAGAGAAGGAGTTGGGTTATATATCAACCCTCTCCATCTCAAACCAAGCCAAGCCAAGCCAAACCAAGTCAAATAAATCAAGTCAAGATTAAACCAAGACTAGGCTAAGCAAAACAAGCCTAACTATGGTCCATCTGATAAATGACAGAAATCTCGCATACGCATACGAAAATATGTATAACGGGAAACGGGAGTGACAACTCTACCCACCTTAAAAGAATTTTGTCCTCAAAATTTAATCGAGAGGCTAGAGATATCGGGTAAAGCTATATTAATCATACGCAGGCTACGACTAGCAGTCAATCAAGCAATCATTCATGCAAGCAAGGAATTAAAAACATAAGGCACAATAAAGATATTATACCTTATGAGGCAAATAGGTGTGGATATCGCGAACGAATATCATACTCACGCTCCTATGTTGACTAACCCAAAGAGTGATGACCCCAAGCAACACATACTAAACTAATAGTCTTGTTCTTGAGCACCTTCTCTCTTCTATCCAAAATCGATACGGGCCTTTCCTCATACGAAATGTTGGTACCTGTCACGCCCAGCTCCCGTAGGAACGATCGTCCTGGCTAAGGCGTGATGCTGTACGAGCCTAGATTGTGCTCGTACAAGGCGGGTTCCATAACGACCGATTTCAACGGCTGTGACAGGGTCATCGCACAGAAGTCCCAAGCAGAGACATTGAATAATAGCAGCAGAATTTAGAACAAAACACAAGTTAATCAAAGAAGCTCTTTATCGATATTGAAACAAAGGTTACAATGGGGCGCAAGGCCAAGATTACAATCGCTCAAACTCACTCTACTCACATTACAAGTCACTCAGCTCTCTCTCATCTATCAAATACAAGTCTTGAGCCAGCGGATGCTTCGAAAGGCGACGTCCATATATTATGTCCCGTATAAGTCTTGACTCCATGCGGCCGCACGCTTCGAATCGCCAAGGTACTTCGTGCCTCGACGCATCCAAGCGAGCTCCGCGCCATGAGCTTCTACCTGTGCCTTCACATAAAAACTATGTGGGCATCAGTACTAAACTATACTGGTAGAATGTGCTCCTCTCCCACCCATTCAAAACCAATACGTTTTATTTGCTTTTGTGACACATAGTCTCCTTTATGATTGTCTTTCTACTCTTTCCTTAGGATTGGTTTTAAGACAGACGCCTTGGCCTATTTTGTGTCTCAAGACCATTTCATGCTTGCAATGCAACGTTAACATATACCTTATCTTTAGACTCTTCTCGTACCGACAACGTTAACCTATCAAGTCATGTTTGCCTTACGGCTTAAAATCAGAGACACAACTACGCGATGAGGCTCCATTTCTGTATGATCGTGCTACAAACCCTTGCTGAGACCGTGCCTCGCAACTCAGTGAGACTTAACCATATTGCCACCTTGCGGCCCTTACTACTTGGATCATCAACTGATCCAATCGAGACTTGTGAACGAAGTGTCACTTAACCATCTTGCCTTGCGGCGATTCATGACTTAAACCAGAGATGACTCAATCCAACTTGTACAACTCTATACCAACATCTTAAGACTCGATGCCATAACTCTTGTCGAAGCACGACGCCTATGTTGATGCCAAATCTTAGGCCCAAACTTTCCATGTGTTCTAACTTGTACACACACCTTCGACTTGAATCCTTGATATAGTGTACTCACGACTCGACTCAATCCAAAGGCACACTCCCGGATTGCCGCCCGTGTCGACTCATCTATATGAACTTGGTCACTAGCATGACAAGCTATTTTGGACCTTCATTGGATATGAGGGTACGTTTGTCAATAACGAGGCACAATCTTGCCGAATTTCCCCTAATATCTGTTAGCCCATTGATCATATGGTCAACCTGATTTTAATAATTGATCAAACTCTGTCTGGATATACGAAGCTAGTCGGGACATCTCGGACTCCTGGACATGATCAAGAATGGCTATCCACTGAATTCAAGACCGAAGATCTGTTTGCCTACTCGAGTCTGTAATTCCTTATGCAATGTATTTTTCATTTTATTTGAATCTAGGAATTTGTTGTACACCGAGTCGTACTGGCAAATAGGCTACCCTTAAATGAGTTCAAATTTTTTTTTAAATGTCCTTTCAAAAAGGTTTACAAAAAGGTTTTTAAAAAGGTTTTCAAAAATCACCAAAAAGCTTTTTAAAAACCTTAACTAAGCCCTGACAGAACTCGGACCGAGTTCGGCCAGAGTTCGGCCAGAGTTCGGTTGGTGGCCGTTTGATTTTTGAATTCTCTGGAACTTGGTCCTCCTGCAGTTGCGGATTTGACCGAGATTTGCTTATAGAGTTCTGCCCGAATTCAGCCCGAATTCTGCGAAAATTCTGTCTTTGGAATTCCTATAAATAGAGAAGGATTTCGATCATTTCAACTCACTCATTCACTTTCAATCTTCTCTCTATCTAAAGCTTTCAGTCTTCCAAAGAGTTTTCAAGAGCTTTCAATTTCAGATCCCAAGCCAATTACAATCCTCTAGTCGATTTTCAGTGCGGTACGGTCTAGAAGTTTCTGAGAGATTGTAATCAAAAGGCTTGATTGAAGAATACCTCTTCCCATTTGATGTTGGACGAGTTCTTCGTATCAAAGCTCGTGTTGTAGAAGTTGCAAGAACTTCGTAAGAAAACTTGCAGTTTTTCCAATAGTGGATTCAACTGGTAGCAAGAGTTCTACCGACTGGATTAGTCCTCAACAGAGGGAAACCAGTATACATCGATGTCTTTGCGTTTTCTCTCTTAACTCTGTCTTTACTTTATTTTAGTTGTGATTAATATTCTGTGATTGTGCTGCTAACATTTTTTAATTAGCATTATTCCGCTGCCAACTCTATTCACCCCCCTCTAGAGTATTATGCTTTACTATTTCGTTCCTACAATTGGTATCAGAGCGGGTGTTACAGGTAAAGCAAAGGTAACAGTATAATTATTTATTCATTTTTTTATTAACTGTTATATAAATCATAGCACAACACATGGCAACTGTAAAATTCACAAGTGAAGGCCAGGCCACAAACAGACCCCCACTGTTTGATGGTACGAACTATACCTATTAGAAAACACGGATGAGTTTCTTCTTAAAATTACTTGACTTTGATTTATGGTCCATTGTTCTTGATGGCTATCAAAAGCCACCTCGTATAAATGTTGATAGAGTTTTAGTTGAAAAACCCCATAGCAGATATACAGAAGAAGAAAAGAAAAGGGCCAGTCTTGACGCACGTGCCATTAATGCTCTTTTTTGTGCTTTAGACAGAACTGAATTTAACAGGGTGTCTATCTGCACAATGGCTAATGAAGTATGGAAGCTACTTGAAGTCACACATGAAGGCACGACTCAAGTCAAAAAAATCTAAAGTCAGCAGACTTACTCAAGAGTATGAGGTGTTCAAGATGAAGCCCAACGAAACAGTTACTCAGATGTTCGAGAGGTTCTTGGATATTGTAAATCCTTTGTCCTCCCTAGGCAAAGAGTACAGTAACCATGAAAAGATTCGCAAACTCCTGCGAGCACTTACAAAAAACTGGATTCCGAAGGCTACTGCAATTATTGAAGGGAACGATCTCACAACTATGTCCCTCAAAGTACTCATGGGTAAGCTACTCACTCATGAACTGTAGCTACAAGATTTTGAAGATCCTGCACGAAAGGAGAAGACGATTGCTTTCAAGGCTCAGCACAGAAAAGCTGCTGAAGGTGACTCAGACAGCAGTGAATCTGATGCTGAAGGTCAAGCACTCCTAGCAAGGAAATTTAAAAGATTCATGAGATATGAGAAGTGAGCCAAAGAAAACAACAGCAGCAACAACTGGTATCAAGATGACGCTGTCTGCTATGGCTGTAAGAAGAAGGGACACATGAAGAAGGATTGTCCCACAAACTCATTATCAAGCAAGAAGAGCAACAGGTATGAAAAAGGGAACCTGAAGAGATCAACATCACGGAAGTATGCCAACACCAGCATATGGCATGAAAGTGAAGCCAGCGACTCAGAAGACGAACAATCAGAAGACGCTGCAAACGTATGCTTTATGGCATCCGATCAGGTACCTACTGAACCTGTAGTTGATACTTATGATGACTTCACCTTTGAGCAATTAGGAGATGCCTTCAGTGACCTGATGACTGATTACAGGAAACTGCGTAGCAAGTATCAGACCTCTAAGAAGGTACTCAAAGAGTACAAAGGTGAAATAGGTAGACTTATCGACCTACTAGCTGAGGGTAGAAATGTAGAAACGAAATAGTAAAGCGTAATACTCTAGAGGGGGGGTGAATAGAGTTGGCAGCAGAATAATGCTAATTAAAAATATTAGCAGCACAATCACAGAATATTAATTACAACTGAAATATAGTAAAGACAGAGTTAAGAGAGCAAACGCAAAGACAGCGATGTATACTGGTATCCCAATGTTGAGGACTAATCCAGTCGGTAGAACTCTTGCTACCAGTTGAATCCACTATTGAAAAAACTGCAAGTTTTCTTACGAAGTCCTTGCAACTTCTACAACGCGAGCTTTGATACGAAGAACTCATCCAACTTCAAATGTGAAGAGGTATTCTTCAATCAAGCCTTCTGATTACAATCTCTCAGAAACTTCTAGACCGTACCGCACTGGCAAATTGACTAGAGGATTGTAACTGGCTTGGGATCTGAAATTGAAAGCTCTAGAAAACTCTTTGGAAGACTGAAAGCTTTAGATAGAGAGAAGATTGAAAGTGAATGAGTGAATTGAAATGATCGAAATCTTTTTCTATTTATAGGAGTTCCAAAGGCAGACTTCTGTCAGAATTCGGGCAGAATTTGGACAGAACTCTTTGAGCAAATCTCGGTCAAATCCGCAACTGCAGGAGGACCAAGTTCCAAGGATTCAAAATCACAACGGCCACCAACCGAACTCTGGCCGAACTCTGGCCGAGTTCTGTCAGGGTTAAGTCAGGGTTTAGTTAGAGTTTTGAAAAAGCTTTTTGGTGATATTTGAAAACCTTTTTAAAAACCTTTTTGTAAACCTTTTTGAAAGGACATTTTAAAAACATTTTAAACTCATTTAGGGATAGCCTATTTGCCAGTACGACTCGGTGTACAACATATTCCTAGACTCAAATAAAATGAAAAAGAAATTACATAAGGAATTACAGACTCGAGTAGGCAAACAGATCTTCGGTCTTGAATGGAGTGGATAGCCAATCTTGATCATGTCCAAGAATCCAAGATGTCCCGACTAGCTTCGTATATCCAGACAGAGTTTGTTATTTTATTTATAAAGCCTTACATTTTCGCAATTATTAATAATAAATAATATTTTTATTTATATGCTAGAAAAGCATAATTTTAAAAACATTATTTGTGCATACATTTATATTTGTAATTATTTATTGGTTTATTTTAAATATTAATGTAATTTTCAAAATTAATATTATTAGTATTTTTGGAAAGCATATTTTTTATTTATTTTGGAGATTTAAATATTGATTTGAAATTATGTATTTATTTAAATAGTTAATATTGAAATTTGATTTATTGATTTGATTTTAAACTAAGGGAATTAAATTAGATTTAATTGGATTTGGATTGGATTTGATTTGATTGATTCTAATTAAATAGATGATTTATCTACTTGGGTTTTAAATATTCCTAGTCCATATCTAAGTGGGAATTCCCACATCCTATAAATAGGCAGGTACTCCTCCACATTATTCATCCACCAAATTCCATAAACCAAATAGTGCGTGCCTCGTGTCCGTGTTCCACCATCAAATTCTTATTCCAATTCCTTTACACATGCATTTATTTGTTCCCGTGTCGGACACACCCCGACACCAAATCCCTAAACCTAACCCTAGCCCTAATCCTAACCCTACGCCTCCCGAACCATCACCACAGGACCATCGGCCCAACCTGAGCTCCGCCAAAACCATCCCATCACTCCGACGGAGCCACCAGAACCACCACGGCCACCTCCTAGCCACTGCCAACACCCACCTCAACCACCGCCATCAGCAATTTCCTCTCCAACTTCACCGTCACCATCAAAATCACCACGACCACCACGCCCAACTTTACCGCACCCCTCAGCTCCGGCCAGTCCCACCAATCACCCCGCCATTTACTAGAGCAGCGCTCCTCATCCGACCCCGACAAACCAACAACGCCACTCCGGCAAACACCACCACTCGACCGGTCTACCGTACCCGAACAACTGAGCACCGCTCGTCGCCACCAACAGAACACCACAAGAAAAAAAGGGAAAAATAAAAACACGCGCACAGCCCTCACCTTTGTCGACGCCCGCCGTGGCCGCGCGCCATCGGAGAACCGTCGCGACCCTTTCTCCCGCTGCGCCGAGCCCAGCCCCCAAAACCCTCTTCGCTCCTCCAGTGCGCCGCCGTAGCCGGCGGCCAACCTCGCCTTGCCGCGAGCGCCGCCCGTGTCCGCCGCTCATCTCCCCGAGCTTCTAACCCTCCGTCGACCGTGGCCTCGCCGTCCTCTCTCCGCCTCTCGACCGCCTACTCCCCCGCTCCTCTCCACCCTCTCCGATAGCTCCAGCCGACGAGCCCTGGCCAAACTCCTCCGAGAAACCCTTTCCCTTCGCCTATTCCTCCTTTTCGGCCGCTCTGCCACCCTCTGGCGCAACTCTGCTCGGCAACGACCCCCGCCGACCAAATCGCCTCCGCAACACCCGCGCACTCGTCGAACCCTCTCCGCCTCCGCCGATCCCTCTCTCCGAACTCCCGACCGCCACCTCTCCCTTTCCCTCTTTTCCCCTTTCCCTTCTCACTCTCTCACCTCTTTCTCTCTCTGACTACTATTACTTATGTTTTCTTTCCTTTTTTTCTTCTGTTCATTCAAAAGAGAGAGAAAGAGGTGAGAGAGTTGTTTTTATTATTATACACATGACACAGCCTCTGTTACTTTTTAATTATTATTATTATTATTATTATTATTATCAATAAAAGAGCTGTTGTTGTTTTTATTTTTATTTTCATTATTATTATTATATTTTTATTTTATCTTATTTTGTTTTTGTCTCCATGTGTAAGTTATTATTTTGGGGAAATATTATATTATAAATTTTCAAGCTATATATAGAATATAGGGGATAGAGCTGTCTATGTAATTTTAGCCAAGAAGTATTTTCTTTTGTTAATTATTTATCAAAAAATTTCCAAACAAATAATACATATTTTTCCTACTTAAAAATGTATTTTAACTAACTTAGAGTTTTTTTTTGCCGAAAACGATTTTTTTTGACTTTAAGTACTTTAAGTATTTTTCCTATAAATATTTGGACTTACAAAAACTTGTCTTTAGAAATATAAATATTTTCTAAAACTCGTATATATAATATTTATCTATTATTCTTTGATTTTTCTCCTATCCGTATCTAAGTCCTATTCCTTCGCCCATTTCGAGACTACCTTATGTCCACCCTAACTAAATTGACCCTTCTGGACCCAATGGAACTGACCGTGCCACCATCAGAGGTCCCCTTGTGTAGTTGTTACACCAAAGTTGCAGTTTGTGCCACCATGATTATCACAGCACACCAGGCGTACTACCAGGCAAGACACCTTGCCATTTGCTGTTTACTTATTTTTAGCTCATATTTTATGCATTATTTATTTTCTTTATACAAAAACTGTGATACATGGCATAACTGTTAGAACTTACTGTTCATTTATTTTTCCTGCTATGTATTATTTTTCTCACATTAAACCTAGATTTAAGGGACCACCTTTGTGTGTTGCATTCATGGCCTTGACACGTTGTACCATGAAGTTGTGTGTCGCATGTAGGACACCGAAGTATGTGATTGGTTGGCCACCAGTATGTACAAGCCGTACGATAGGAATAATCGCTAATCGAGGTTGCATGCTAGTTTGACTTAGCGGTTATAGTGGTTTGTGTTGTGGATACAACACAGTAGGCATTGGGCGGGAAGGACAATTCCTTAGCGTATGGGCTTCGATGCACTTTCCCTTTTGTAACCCGTGAGCTCCGCCGGAGACGCGGGTCAGATGACCCATGATTACTGACGGCCACTGACGATTCTGTGGAACGTCATGCTCTTACTGATGGGGCCTCTGGTACCCAAGGGGGACTACACCGATCCTATTCAGCCAGGGCCCATGCGTAGGGAGGATTGTTCTTAACTACATCTCACTTAGAACGGTAGGCTACCCTATCCGTTAGGTACGATTACTTTTGGTTTGGGTACTTGTATCTGACCGTGGCTTGGAACAATAACTTATCGCGGATTAGTTCGTCACATCTTGTCCTTGTTTGGTTGTAGGTGTGACTTACTACTTCGATGAGAAGGTGTTGAACCTTGTTGGGGTCCGGATACCATATTGGATTCATAGCATGGGAAGATACGTTACCGTGAATTAGTTTACCATCTCCTGTCCTTGTTTGGTTGGGGGGATGGTACGCTCGTTCAGTAGGTACGTATTGGAACATGTTATAATTCGATTTACTTATTTATTTGAGCAATATTTATTCAGTTTATATGGCATGATATTATGTGTCTTGTTACGTCCCTCTGAAGACCTGGTTATCTCTCCAGGTGTGTGCTCTTGTCTTTCGCAGGTGCTCTAGCTCTAGCCGTGATCCGCTCTATTTCCTCGAGGAAGATTATTTTTTGGTCGTCTTCGCTTCGCTCGCCAAATTTATTTCTTTACTCATGTATTTTCTTTTTACTTGTTGGTAGTGGATTTGTCTCCGTCCAACATATTGTATCAAGACAATTCTCTCTCATTATATGATATTTTTATTCATTTATCTTGTGTGGATGAGATTAGTTATGGTTCTACTGCATTTTACAGCTTATGTATTTATACGAGGCTTCCATATATTGGAGTATACTTCGTATGAATACAGCTGGCATGTCTACGTTCCTAGTCCTACGTATTTTAGGACTGGAGTGTTACATATTTTTGTGGTGGCCCATGCAGGTCTAGATAAATTGTTTGGTTACTTTACCGTACCAAGCAAGCCTGCGTATAGGATTAGAAGTTTAGGATCTCATCCACATACTTGACCTCTTCCTTGATTTTATCTACCGTTTGACTCATCAATTGCATCTTGCTTGCTTCCTTCCATCCCTATTCTTATATTCTATTCGTGCTTGCTAGAGATTGACCCTACTAGTTAGTTGTCCCAAAACACCATTAGTTTAATTCTTTAAGTTGGGTAGAATACCTTATGAACTAGCAACCCCTTTGACCTAGTGACCTATATTAGCAAGCTTAATTAGATCCTAGAATCTAGGGTACCTAACCCGTCTAGCCAACCAAGGACTTGGACAAGAAGACTATAGGACGACTATATGACTTAGAATCATTCTACCTTCTTTAATCCTAGTCTCCCGTACCTATATTTTTACCAACTTGACTGATGTTGCTACTATAATCTAGTTTTGCAAACTCATCCATTTATCGAGTTTGTAATGACTTATGCTATTGAGCGCGCTCACTAACATATTGTCTAATCAGAACCGGTGCATGATGGTCTGATCAACCGAGTGCACTTTGGTTCGCCTTTGTCTATTATTCTACGTGGATGGAACATAATTAAACTTGCCCTCTAGAAATCCATCCACGACTGTCTTGACAATTCCTTTCAAATTATTCGATCGTTCTTGAATCACGTATTCGTATTCGATAACGCCTCCTTCGAACTCTATATTGCTTCGCCCTCACCTATTTTAGGAGGACGAAGGCGTCATACTAGAACTCCCTCTAACCTTCTATCTACTGCGACCATTCTCACTCGATGTTGTTATATCTTCATCCTAAACTACTCGTCCTTCTCTCGGCCCTATCAAGACCCTCTAATCGCTTAATTAAAGCGAATCTATTTCGTTCTCTTAATCGTGACCCTCATTCATTACCCCTGACCATACCGTATTATTTTTCTATGATCTAGATCGCGATTTCTTACGACATAATTTTGTGAAAACATTGTCATCGTTGGATCCCCATTGATACCCCCTTGTGTCCTCTCACCCCCTACTAATTCTTAATTTCGAGGACAAAATTCTTTTAAGTTGGGTAGGATGTAAAACCCCTAAATTTCTACTATTTTTTTATTATTTATTTAAATTTGATACCGATTTAAAATTTTGTATTGTACGCCACGTAGTCGTATTATACGTCGCGCACGAAATTTTGTTTTTTTCGAAATTACTCGACGAGTGCGAATATGTGCGAGGGTACATATTTTTGAAAATATTATTTTTCTATTTTTGAAGTTTCAAAATAATATACATAATAATTATTTTGTTATCGTTCCAATTATTTCCAAGTTTGTTATTTTGTTTATAAAGCATTACATTTTTGCAATTATCAATAATAAATAATATTTTTATTTGTATGCTAGAAAAGCATAATTTTAAGAACATTATTTGTGCGTACATATATATTTGTAATTATTTATTGGTTTATTTTAAATATTAATATAATTTTTGAAATTAATATTATTAGTATTTTTGGAAAGTATATTTTTTATTTATTGTGGAGATTTAAATATTGATTTGAAATTATGTATTTATTTAAATAGTTAATATTGAATTTTGATTTATTGATTTGATTTTAAACTAAGGGAATTAAATTAGATTTAATTGGATTTGGATTGGATTGGATTGGATTTGATTGATTTTAATTAAATAGATGATTCATCTACTTGGGTTTTAAATATTCCTAGTCCATATCTAAGTGGGAATTCCCACATCCTATAAATAGACAGATACTCCTCCACATTATTCATCCACCAAATTCCACAAACCAAATAGTGCGTGCCTCGTGTCCGTGTTCCACCATCAAATTTTTATTCTAATTCCTTTACACATGCATTTATTTGTTTCCGTGTCGGACACACCCCGACACCAAATCCCTAAACCTAACCCTAGCCCTAAACCTAACCCTACACCTCCCGAACCATCACCACAGGACCATCGGCCCAACCCGAGCTCCGCCAAAACCATCCCATCACTCCGACGGAGCCACCAGAACCACCACGGCCACCTCCTAGCCACTGCCAACACCCACCTCAACCACCGCCACCAGCAATTTCCTCTCCGACTTCACCATCACCATCAAAACCGTCGCGACCACCACGCCCAACTTCGCCGTACCCCTCAGCTCCGGCCAGTCCCACCAATCACCCCGCCATTCACTGGAGCAGCGCTCCTCATCCGACCCCGATAAACCATCAATGCCACTCCGACAAACACCACCACCCGACCGGTCCACCGCACCCGAACAACCGAGCACCGCTCGTCGCCACCAACAGAACACCATAAGAAAAAAAAAGGGAAAAATAAAAACACGCGCACAGCCCTCACCTTTGCCGACGCCCGCCGTGGCCGCGCGCCACCGGAGAACCATCGTACCCCTTTCTTCCGCTGCACCGAGCCCAGCCCCCAAAACCCTCTTCGCTCCTCCAGCGCGCCGCCGTAACCGACGGCCAACATCGCTTTGCCGCGAGCACCGCCCGTGTCCGCCGCTCGTCTCTCCGAGCTTCTAACCCTCCGCCGATCGTGGCCTCGCCGTCCTCTCTCCGTCTCTAGACCGCCTACTCCCCCGCTCCTCTCCACCCTCTCCGACAGCTCTAGCCGACGAGCCCCGGCCAAACTCCTCCGAGAAACCCTTCCCTTCCGCCTATTCCTCCTCTCCGGCCGCTCCGCCACCCTCTAGCGCAACTCCGCTCGGCAATGACCCCCGCCGACCAAATTGCCTCCGCAGCACCCGCGCGCTCGTCGAACCCTC
This sequence comes from Iris pallida, assembly GCA_029216955.1. Taxonomy (NCBI): domain Eukaryota; kingdom Viridiplantae; phylum Streptophyta; class Magnoliopsida; order Asparagales; family Iridaceae; genus Iris; species Iris pallida. The sequence continues at coordinate 31,010,937 of JANAVB010016195.1, read as the reverse complement.
TCCGCCTCCGCCGATCCCCCTCTCCGAACTCCCGACCGCCACCTCTCCCTTTCCCCCTTTCCCTTCTCACTCTCTCACCTCTTTCTCTCTCTGACTACTATTACCTATGTTTTGTTTTCTTTTTTTCTTCTGTTCATTCGAAAGAGAGAGAGAGCTCTCTCTCGAAAAAGAGAGACCACACATGACACAGCCTCTGTTACTTTTTAATTATTATTATTATTATTATTATTATTATTATTATTATTATCAATAAAAGAGCTATTGTTTTTATTTTTATTTTCATGATTATTATTATATTTTTATTTTATCTTATTTTGTTTTTGTCTCCATGTGTAAGTTATTATTTTGGGGAAATATTATATTATAAATTTTCAAGCTATATATAGAATATAGGGGATATAGCTGTCTATGTAATTTTAGCCAAGAAGTATTTTTGTTTGTTAATTATTTATCAAAAAATTTCCTAACAAATAATACATAGTTTTCCTACTTAAAAATGTATTTTAACAAACTTAGAGTTTTTTTTTGCCGAAAACGATTTTTCTTGACTTTAAGTACTTTAAGTATTTTTCCTATAAATATTTTGACTTACAAAAACTAGTCATTAGAAATTATAAATATTTTCTAAAACTCGTATATATAATATTTATCTATTATTCTTTGATTTTTCTCCTATCCGCATCCAAGTCCTATTCCTTCTCCCATTTCGAGACTACCTTATGTCCACCCTAACTAAATTGACCCTTCTGGACCAATGGAACTGACCGTGCCACCGTCAGAGGTCCCCTTGTGTAGTTGTTACACCAAAGTCGTAGTTCGTGCCACCATGATTATCACAGCACACCAGGCGTACTACCAGGCAAGACACCTTGCCATTTGCTGTTTACTTATTTTTAGCTCATATTTCATGCATTATTTATTTTCTTTATGCAAAAACTGTGATACATGGCATAACTGTTAGAACTTACTGTTTATTTATTTTTTCTGCTATGTATTATTTTTCTCACATTAAACCTAGATTTAAGGGACCACCTTTGTGTGTTGCATTCATGCCTTGACACGTTGTACCATGAAGTTGTGTGTCGCATGTAGGACACAAAAGTGCGTGATTGGCTTGCCACCAGTACGTACAAGCCGGGCGATAGGAATAACCACTAATAGAGGTTGCATGCTAGTTTGACTTAGCGGTTATAGTGGTTTGTGTTGTGGATACAACACAGTAGGCATTGGGCGGGGAGGACAATTCCTTAGCGTATGGGCTTCGATGCACTTTCTCTTTTGTAACCCGTGAGCTCCGCCGGAGATGCGGGTCAGATGACCTATGATTACTGACGGCCACTGACGATTCTGCGGAACGTCATGCTCTTACTGATGGGGCCTCTAGTGCCCAAGGGAGACTACGCCGATCCTATTCAGCCAGGGCCCATGCGTAGGAAGGATTGTTCTTAACTACATCTCACTTAGAACGGTAGGCTACCCTATCCGTTTGGTACGAGTACTTTTGGTTTGGGTACTTGTATCTGACCGTGGCTTAGAACAATAACTTGTCGCGGATTAGTTCGTCACATCTTGTCCTTGTTTGGTTGTAGGTGTGACTTACTACTTCGATGAGAAGGTGTTGAACCTTGTTGGGGTCTGGATACCATATTGGATTCATAGCATGGAAAGATACGTTACCGTGAATTAGTTTACCATCTCATGTCCTTGTTTGGTTGGAGGGATGGTACGCTCGTTCAGTAGGTGCGTATTGGAACATGTTATAACGATTTACTTATTTATTTGAGCAATATTTATTCAGTTTATATGGCATGATATTATGTGTCTTGTTACGTCCCTCTGAGGACCTGGTTATCTCTCCAGGTGTGTGCTCTTGTCTTTCGCAGGTGCTCTAGCTCTAGCCGTGATCCGCTCTATTTTCTCGAGGATGATTGCTTTTTGGTCGTCTTCGCTTCGCTCGCCAAATTTATTTCTCTACTTATGTATTTTCCTTTTACTTGTTGGTAGTAGATTTGTCTCCGTCCAACATATTGTATCAAGACAATTCTCTCTCATTATATGATATTTTTATTCATTTATCTTGTGTGGATGAGATTAGTTATGGTTCTACTGCATTTTATAGCTTATGTATTTATACGAGGCTTCCATATATTGGAGTATACTTCGTATGAATATAGCTGGCATGTCTACGTTCCTAGTCCTACGTATTTTAGGACTGGGGCGTTATAGTCTGGTGAGCTTTCTTCAACAAAGCTCTTATTACACGCGACTACCAAGTCATCTGAAGAGAAAGACAAAATTATTGACCAACTCAAGGAAGAACTTTCTATAGAGAAGAAAAGTCTTCGATGTGCACAAATCAGAATGGAAACACTCACTTCTGATTATACTAAGTTGTATGACACTTCCAAAAGATTGGAAATTAGGTTAGGAAAACAGCCTGAGCCTGCTGCTTCCTTCCCTAACACGTGTCACTTACCGAAAAATTGGAACATTCCTAAGCCAAACACTGTCAGACCTAACCATATAAAACCTTTACCCCAAAAGGTTAAGCCCAAACAAGATTATATGTATGCTTTCTTCTATACTAGAAAACCTAAACCTACCAACCATGCACACCACTCAGCTTTTAACACTCGACATGCACAATGTCATTATTGTGGCCTCATTGGTCATATTTCATCTGCATGTAGAATGAGAAAACTTGTTGATTTAAATATTAATGCTTGGATACCAAAAGCTAATAATTCAGGACCCTACAAGAAATGGGTACCAAAATTTTCATCTGTAAACTGTTTTGTAAGTGGAACACCCTTCACATGCTAGAAGCAAATGGATCCTCGACAGCGGTTGCTCACGACATATGACCGGTGACGCTACACTATTTACAACACTGTCGAAGAAAAAGAAGGAAGGCTATGTCTCCTTCGGTAATAACTTGAAAGGGTATATTATTGGTATCGGTTGATATTGGTAAGTCTCTCTGTCCTGTGATTAAGGATGTCTGACTGGTTACCGAGTTGAAACATAATCTACTCAACATATGTCATCTAGCTGAACATGGTTATGGCATCAACTTTAGCAAAGACAAATGTACTATAGTTGATAGCTCAACTGGTAGTACTATCTTTGAAGGTATCAGGGAAGACAATATATATGTTTTCTATTTGTTAGAAGAAACTAACATTTCAGGTAGATGCTTAATGGCCAAGAGTGATGAGAGTCATCTGTGGCATATGAGACTCGGTCACGCTAATATGGATACGATCTCAAGATTATCCACAAAGAAGCTAGTACGCGGTTTACCGGATGTTACATTCAAGAAAGACTCGGTATGCAGCCAATGTGAAAAGAACAAAGCTACCAGATCCACATTCAAGTCAGTAAATGCAGTATGTACTACTAGACCTTTACAATTGCTTCATATGGACTTATTTGGTCCTAGCAGAGTTGCTAGCCACGGAGTTAAACTTTATGCTTTCGTAATTGTAGATGATTTCTCTAGATACACGTGGGTATATTTCTTAACACGCAAGAATGATGCATTATCCGAATTTGTAGCCTTTTGCAAGAAAGTACAAAATGAAAAAGGTTACATGATCACTCGAATCAGAAGTGATCAGGGAGGCGAATTCGAGAATACTGATTTTGAGTAATTTTGTGACACACACGATTTTGTACACGAGTTCTCCTGTCCTAGGACTCCACAAAAAAATGGAGTTTTGGAACGTAAGAACAAAACTCTAACCGAAATGGCCAGAGTAATGTTAGACCAGTTTAATCTACCCAAATATTTTTGGGCTGAAGCTGTCAATACAGCTTGCTTTTTTCTCAATAGAGTTCTAATTCGACCCAAATCGAAGAAGACTCCATTTGAGTTATGGTTTGATAGAATTCCATCTGTTACATACTTTAGAATATTTGGTTGTAAATGTTTTATTCTTAATACAAAAGACAATTTGGGAAAATTTGATGAAAAGCTGGTGAAGGAATATTTTTAGGTTATGCGGCCAAGAGCAAAGGATACAGAGTCTTCAACAAACGAACCATGATCATCGAAGAGTCAATCAACGTCACTTTTGATGAACTAAATCAAATGACTATCGATGACAGTGATGAAGATCTGACTGCATCAAGCTCAACATCAGCTGATCCTCAACCAAGCTCTGCACTAGCTGAACCTCCTAGAGAAGATCCAGGAACCAGCTATCTTCAGAATCTACCGAAAAGGTTGAAATTTACAGCTGATCATCCAAAAGATTTGGTAATTGGTGATATTACCAAAGGAGTAAGTACTCGTACATCCAGTAGAGATATTGTTTCTAGTGTTGCATTTATTTTACAGCTAGAACCCAAAACTATTGATGAAGCATGTAGTGATAGTTTTTGGATAGATGCTTTGCAAGAGGAATTAAACCAATTTGAATGGAATCAAGTTTGGGAACTTGTTCCCAGGCCTATTGATCATCCGATCATTGGCACCCGTTCGGTATTCTAAAATAAACTCAATGAGAATGGTTTAGTGACTCGTAACAAGGCTCAACTCGTAGCTCAAGGATACAATCAAGAAGAAGGTATCGACTACGATAAGACTTATGCCCCAGTTGCGAGATTAGAATCCATTCGCATGTTATGTGCATTTGCATGTTTTCATGATTTCAAACTATTTCAAATGGATGTCATGAGTAATTTTTTAAATGGTTTTATAAAAGAAGAAGTTTTTGTAGCACAACCTCCAGTTTTCACGGATTTCAAAAACCCTGATTATGTTTTCAAGTTGAGGAAAGCCTTATACGGTTTAAAACAAGCCCCTCGTGTTTGGTATGATCGTCTAAGTTCTTTTCTACTTGACAACGGTTTTTCAAAAGGCAAGGTTGACACTACACTGTTTATTAAGTCTTTTAATGGCAAACTTTTTTTAATTCAAATTTATGTTGATGATATTATATTTGGATCTACTGATGAATCTCTGTGTCAAGAATTTTCTAAGTGTATGCAGAATGAGTTTGAGATGAGCATGATGGGAGAGCTGAAATTCTTTCTCGGATTACAAATCAAACAAACTGATAATGGGACATTTATAAATTAAGCCAAGTACACAAAAGACCTGCTAAAGAAGTTTGATCTGGACAATGTCAAACCTATTGGCACTCCAATGGCAACTTCAACAAAGCTTGATTCAGATGAACAATGCAAGCCAGTTGACACACGTAAGTATCGTGGTATGATTGGTAGTTTATTTTATTTAACTCCTAGTCGTCCAAATACAATGTTTAGTGTTTGCCTGTGTGCACGTTTTCAAGCTAATCCAAAGGTATCACATCCGTCCGCAGTTAAGCGTATCTTTCGATACCTTAAGGGCACTTCTTCTGTTGGCTTGTAGTATCCCAAAACTAAGTTCTTTGACCTTATTGGTTATTCGGATGCAGATTTTGCTGGATGCAAAGTTGATAGAAAAAGTACCAGTGGCACATGTCATTTCTTAGGCAAGGCTCTAGTCTCATGGTTTAGTAAAAAGCAAAATTCTGTAGCCCTATCAACAACAGAAGCTGAGTACATCGCCGCAGGACGTTGTTGTGCTCAGATTTTGTGGATGAAACAAATCCTAGAAGACTATGATTTATTTTACACACATATTCCCATTTTCTGTGATAACACGAGCACTATTAATTTGACTAAGAATCCAGTATGTCACTCTCGTACTAAACATATCGAGATTCGACATCACTTTCTTAGAGATCATCATCAAAATGGAGATATAAACCTTGTGTACATAGATACTGAAAATCAACTAGCTGACATCTTCACTAAACCTCTAGCGGAAGATCGTTTCAATTATTTACGTCGAGAATTAGGAATTTTGGACGTCAATAATATTAATTAATTTTGTTTTATGATTATATATCATTACGCAAAAACTGTGTTAGAGACAAGCCAATAAAGAGTCTGTCTGTCACCACAACTACGGTTGAAGCGAAGCGGTACTTAAGAGTTCTCCGGTGAACCTCCGCCAGCTGGGACAGTACTCCTACAGCTAATCTGAAATAGTCGCTGTGTAACGACATTTAATCTATAAAATAATATTAATTATGTTAATTGAAGTTGAAATGACTAATCTTTGAATTAAACATTTGAAATGAGACAATGAAAAAGAATGGCAAAAATCAACTATAAAGAACCCTAGGCGAATTCGGACAGAGCTCTGACCGAATTCGGTCCGAGTTCGGTTGAGGGTGTCAGATTATATATACAGAACCCGAGAAGCCTTTCTTCTTCATTGCTTCCAAACTACATCATAACAGCAGCAGCAGCCGCGAAGGAGCCCCGAACCCTAGCTTTTCACCACCCTCCTTCTTCCAATCCAAGTGGTGAAATCAATCCAAAATTTGGATTCGTGCGGAGTTCGTCATTCTCTCCGACATACTTTAATTTCAGGAGGTATAACTCTATCTTTCTCCACTTTTCAATTAGTGCATTTTTAATTCAATTTGCACAAATGGCACCCAAATTCAATCCTTCAAAGAGGAAGAAGACGAACCCCAGTGAGGAAAGGTCATCTTCGCATCCGCATACAGATTCCCTCTTTTCGCCGGTCCAAACGAGCGACGGCACGTTCGACGGGTTTTTCTTTCAAACCCTAGACCAAGCCCTACTGTGGTATGGAGACTTCTTCATGAGATCCATATACACAGGCGCTCCAGTCAAATGGACTGTATTTCCTGATCATCGTCATTTCTTTGAGGCATTAGAGTTACATCTTTTTGTTAAAATCTTCTTCCCTATAGCAACTAATGCTATTAGATTATTTTATTGCAATCTCATATTAAACACTTTTGATGTGAGCACTCGTGTTGGAGGTATTGATATCAATTTCAATGATGACCTCTTAGCGAAGATCCTTTGTATCCCTAACGTAGGTGAACCGCTAGTTGACATCACTGAATTTGATTTCCCCGAAGGCACGACACTCGCCAGTTTCAAAGCGGAACTCTGTGCACCTGATAGAGTATGTTCTGGAAAGTTCAAGGCTAACAACCTGAACTTGTTTAACTATGAATTGCATCGCATCATCTATTCCACTATCCTTCCAAAATCTACTTCAAAGGATGATGTGACTTCTCTTGAGCTATCCGTCATGTACCACATTCTTAAAGGGATTCTATTTTCTGCCCATAAGACCATGATTCAGATGATGGGTCGTTGTCGTACAAGAGATAGAAATCTCTCTTACGCGATGATTCTCTCATGCATCTTTCAGCGCTTCGATATCGATCTGTCGACTTGTACTCAGGACCCTGAGCCCAAGTTTCTTCAGTTATCTCGTCGTAGCATGACTGCTTTAGCTCCACCTCCTGCTCCTCCTACTGCACCTCTTCCACCACCTCATCAGTATGCCATGACATTTGAGGGCATACATCAGCATTTATCTGCTTTGCACGTCTCGATGACGGATATGGCTCGTGAGCGTGAGTTTCGCGACGTCACCCGTTATCAGGCGCTTGTAAATTCCTTAGCTGGTCTTCGTTTCGCCCAGACTGGTCATTCAGCCGGTTCCATCCCTAGAGATCCAGCTTTCTCTGGTTACCGCTGTGAGGATGAGGCTGTTCATGCCTACTTCCAGTCCGGTAACGCCTATGATTGGTACCGTCCTGATCGTGCTCCACTTCGTGACTTTGTTGGTGAGTTCTACGCTGGCGCCCCTCCTCGTCCTTCTGGCGCTGGTACCTCTGGAGCTGGTCCTTCAGGACATGCTGGTCGAGCTGATGATGATGATGAAGAGATGTGACTATATGATTTTGAGTGATATTTTATTGTGCACTTGGAAATGCTCCGACATTCCAAGTTATTATCAGTACTTTTTGATTATTATTAGCACTTCCTAGTTTGCTTCAGTAGTTTGTTATTTTCATGGACATGTTTATTATGCCTCAGTTTATGGCATTCCAGTTTATTTCAGCACTTTGTTTATGATAGCACTATTTCTTATATTGCTTCATTCTTTATAACTGCCTGTGAAATTACATGCCTGTGATGATTTTTAACAATACATGCCTGTGATATTTCTCTAGTTTTATGCCTTATTTCTTTTATATGTGTTTTTTCACTATTTGTTACTTATGCATTGATTGCGGGGGAGCTTTATATTTTGCAATTATTTTGCTAAGTGACAAAGGGGAGAAAAATTAAAAGATCTAACATTTTTTTTGAGATAATACAGGATATGAACAATTCTACTTTTTGATATTTTGAACAAGCTTAAATGTTATATCATTCATAGTTTGTCAATTATCAAAATGGGGGAGATTGTTGGCCCATTGGTCATATGGTCAACCTGATTTTAATAATTGATCAAACTCTGTCTAGATATACGAAGCTAGTCGGGACATCTCGGACTCTTGGACATGATCAAGAATGGCTATCCACTGAATTCAAGACCGAAGATCTGTTTGCCTACTCGAGTCTGTAATTTCTTATGCAATGTATTTTTTATTTTATTTGAGTCTAGGAATTTGTTGTACACCGAGTCGTACTGGCAAATAGGCTACCCTTAAATGAGTTCAAAATGTTTTTAAAATGTCCTTTCAAAAGGGTTTTCAAAAAGATTTTCAAAAATCACCAAAAACCTTTTTTAAAAACCCTAACTAAACCCTGACAGAACTCGGACCGAGTTCGGCCAGAGTTCGGTTAGTGGCCGTTTGATTTTTGAATTCTCTGGAACTTGGTCCTCCTGCAGTTGCGGATTTGACCGAGATTTGCTTATAGAGTTCTGCCCGAATTCTGACAGAATTCTGTCTTTAGAATTCCTATAAATAGAGAAGGATTTTGATCATTTCAACTCACTCATTCACTTTCAATCTTCTCTCTATCTAAAGTTTTCAGTCTTCCAAAGAGTTTTCTAGAGCTTTCAATTTCAGATCCCAAGCCAATTACAATCCTCTAGTCGATTTGCCAGTGCGGTACGGCCTAGAAGTTTCTGAGAGATTATAATCAGAAGGCTTGATTGAAGAATACCTCATCACATTTGAAGTTGGACGAGTTCTTCGTATCAAAGCTCGCGTTGTAGAAGTTGCAAGGACTTCGTAAGAAAACTTGCAGTTTTTCCAATAGTGGATTCAACTGGTAGCAAGAGTTCTACCGACTGGATTAGTCCTCAACAGAGGGAAACCAGTATACATCGCTGTCTTTGCGTTTGCTCTCTTAACTCTGTCTTTACTTTATTTTAGTTGTGATTAATATTCTGTGATTGTGCTGCTAACATTTTTTAATTAGCATTATTCCGCTGCCAACTCTATTCACCCCCCCTCTAGAGTATTACGCTTTACTATTTTGTTCCTACAATATCTGCTCTACGGCGTACCCCTTGGGTCTGGTTGCACACCATCCAAGGGTCCCGTAAGCACGTGTTCTTCCTAGGCCAGACCAGTCCCCCGTGGCTACGGGTACCGTCTGAGGAACAAAATCAAATCCTTGTGCACCGGTACACAAGTTGTCCAGTGACCATGCAGACTCGACCCACTTTCATATTTCAGGACCGTTTGATTGTCTTTACTTTCATTGTTTTACTATCTTTTGAGTTCCACATTCAAGACTTCTATCATTTGAGATCCCTCGACGACCCACGGTCGCGAGCATTCTTTCCATGTTACCATATCATTTTATTCAACTCATGAATGCCTATTCGATAGTCCTTTTTCAAAAACTTATTAAATCAACCATGGTTCATGTCTTAATGCTAAGTCCGTGCATCGTGCCTCAAACCGACTTACGTTCTACGCGACGCTATCGCCCAAGTCATACTTTATATAACGGGCCTTGAGACCGTAAGACTATGTGGTTATATCCAACCGTAGAACTCATAGGACCATGCTTGTTACCACTCCGATAGCCTTTTTACATAACTGGCCTAACTTAACGCACAACAAATCGACGAACAAAGGCTGCATCAAGCCTCGTACTGCGAAAATGTGTCGCGTATGCGTTTAACTTTGAACGACCATATCATTTGGTTGCCTAGACTTACGCCAACAGTCGTGCGACGCGACTTAACTCATGGGGCGGTCAGGGCTATGCTAAGCCTTTGGACGATGGGATCGTTCATGCTTTATGAAGCATTTATGCGGGCGACGCCTATGACTTAGGCTAACTCTGAGCTTTGTGTCGAATACCAACTTTCCTTCTTCCAAGCCACGGGACGAAGGACCAAGTGTCATTTTCAAAGCACGCCGTGCACCAACTCTAAACCATCCGTTGGACCATTCCATATTCTATCTCAATTCGACCCTTCGGGATTTCTCCCTTTAGCTATGTGGATTTGTCTCTTTTATTATTAAGCCTACTTGTACAAGTTGAAAACATGCATTTTATTATGTGAAGGCAAAGATGAGGCGAGTTCACCGAAACTACCCCACCTGTGTGATGCCTCCGAGCAAGCCGTTGCAAGGCTAAGTTCGAATGCCGTTGGTGTTTCGATTCCTCCAATTGACTGAGCGGGACGGGGCACTACATCATACACCACTCAGAAAAAGTTTCATCCTCGAAACTTACTGAGTACACTTATCGACTTATAACTTCTACATTTAAGGACTCTCGCACACACTACAACTATGCGTTCCCTCAATCCGAGCCACGCTCGTGCTTATCGCTAACTTAGTCGTAAGGCACACCAATCGATCAACCAACATTCAAACTTGTCTCAATTCAATGATCATCATTATTTCTTCGAAACTCACGATCTCAAAATCCTCGACACTTTTCCGTTCCTCAAGTCTCACTTGATTCAACGTATCACTTAGTTGGATCGTGCACATATTCCAGGCGTCCCCAAAATACATGTATTTCAGCCAAGCCTCGTGATAGAGAATCCGTCATCACCACTCGAGTCAGATCGTGCACATATTCGGGCGTCCCTGATATACGTACATGTCAACCGAGCCTCATGAGTGGTGCCTCCACAATTTCTTATCGCTTCGCACTCGAACGTCTGCCTAACCGCTAGGCTATCTCTTTTCGTCAGTATTGGAATCATAGTTCCCAAACAACGATATCAACACTGACCCCATCCTAAGGTCAAACCAAATTGATAGTACGGGACTATCTACCCAAGCTCGCATCACTCCGATTTCTAAACATCAAGCACTGATTTCCTACTCACATCCCAATAATCGTCGCACGGGGTCCGAGTCGTTCAGCAAAGCCATCCTACGATAATTTATGTTCAACCAATCCTCAACAAGAACATATCACTCGTTCATCAAGCCATTTCGTATAGTCTATCTCTTTGAACATATTCGACATAGTCCGTCTATCAATCCTTCCAAGTCAAGCACGCTACGACACAATTCATCGCTAAACCATAAGTCACATTTCATACTCCCTAAGTCATTTATCCCAATTCACGAAATCGATCACAAGGTCATCTGAATTAACAATACGTTGCACCCGGATCTCACGCGAGTCAGATTATCCACGGTGGGCATGAAATCACCATGCAACGCTCCCACGGAATAATCATTCTCATCGGGGCGTAACTCTAGTTTTGAGTCTAGACTAATTCATTCTCGATACGTGAATTGGTCCTACTTAATCCTCAAGTTTATTCAATCTTCAATCACAAGTCCAAACATCCTCAAATTTTCCTTCGTATCAAACCAACAAGTCGAGACAATCAAAGTTGTCGCATCCTGATTTTCCGAGTTCGATCATTTTTATGACATGAATTACCATGTCAGCACTCACACGGAACAATCGCCCCAAATTTGACGCAACACATGTGCGAGATTGGAGTTGCGCTCGCGCAAGACAAGAATGTCGACGCTGTGGTTATCTGCATAACCCTCAAGGCAATCATTTTCATCCAACATTCATCTCAATCAAAATCCGAAGTAGTGCATCCAACCGAACAATAACACTTGTATGATCATCATTTGCCGAGTCAGAGTACCCCCGAGTTATCGCATTATCGATCTTTGATACGCCTCAATACCATCGACGATATGCGTAACTTGACGATCTTCCTTTGTAACCAATTTTGAGTCGTGCGAACGAAGCTATCGTCCAATTGGATAATCTCCTCGATATTTAAATTCAAGTTCGATCATTATCCCTCGAATCATTCACACATCAATTTCCTCAAACCCTAGTTCACGTATTGTTCATCCGTCTATCTTAAGTCATCGACCAATATATTTCCTCAATTTACATCATTCCTTGCTAACTCAAATTATCGAACAATATTCAATCCAATCCTTAGAGTCATTGCGTAACTTCAAAATTCAACTGTTCATGCACGCTATCTATCTATCGTGCTAACTTTTTATTTACGATCCATATCAATTTCTTCGATCAAGTCATCCGTTCGCTACACCTTAACTTTTTTCTCGATTCGATTTCACCTACTCAATCATTTTTGCGTTTCATACTTGCGAAATCATCAATCCCGTGCACGTCAATTTCTAAGTTGTTTGAATCACACATCGTCAAATCTTAAGACTATATTTTGCTCAATCATATTCAATCTAAGGCTTTGCATCCACGCGACGCTTGCTTGCTGATAGACACATCGACACCCCACATCCTCAATCGATCGATCGACATTTCTGAGACTATCGTATACACCATTCAGGAATGAAGTCATTCAACAAATCTTCAAAACTATCATTCGAATCAAAATCGACTTCTTCGAATCCCGTTCAAAACATTCCTCTACTTTCAAGCACGCTCATCAATATCGCATCGACGTTATCATCGCTCCATAGCACCCCTATCGATAGTTATCTTATTTACTCAATCAAGTCTAACCCATCTCGTGCTTGAAATATTACGAATCCTACATTTGACTTTGCTAAGGTCAACACGATCCTTGGTGTATATGCCCAACCCGACTTAGCCAACCGTGCTTAAGCGAACCATCTTTTTGTTTTAACAAAAACTATTCTCCTATATTTTGCAAAATAGATAGACTTATTGTATGGACATCCCTGGGACATTTGAGAGAGAGCGCACCAACGATATCAATATGCGAAAGCAACATTCAGAGTTTACAGAAACATCAGAGTTAAAGAATTTAATCGATAGTCCAAGGATGTAAAGCCGTGCTCTGATACCATCATGTCACGCCCCGCTCCCGTAGGAGCGATCATCCTCGCTAAGGCATGATGTCGCACGAGCCTAGATTGCGCTCGTGCAAGGCGGGTTCTATAACGGCCGATTTAAACGGCTGTGACAGGGTCGTCGCACAGAAGTCCCAAGCAGAGACATTGAATAATAGTAGCGGAATTTAGAACAAAACACAAGTTATTCAAAGAAGCTTTTTTGATATTGAAACAAAGGTTACAATAGGGCGCAAGGCTAAGAATACAATCGCTCAAACTCACTCTTCTCATATTACAAGTCACTCAGCTCTCTCTCATCTCTCAAATACAAGTCTTGAGCTAGCGGATGCTTCAGTAGACGACGTCCATACATTATGTCTCGTATAAGTCTTGACTCCATGCAGCCGTACTCTTCGAATCGCCAAGGTACTTCGTGCCTCGACGCATCCAAGTGAGCTCTGCGCCACAAGCTTCTACCTGTGCCTGCATATGAAAACTATATGGGTGTCAGTACTAAACTGTACTGGTGGAATGAGCTCCTTGCCCACCCATACAAAACCAACACATTTTATTTGCTTTTGCGCAACATAGTCCCCTTTATGATTGTCTTTCTACTCTTTCCTTAGGATTAGTTTTAGGATAGACGCGTTGGCCTATTTTGTGTCTCAAGACCATTTCGTGCTTGCAATACAACGTTAACATATACCTTGTCTTTAGACTCTTCTCGTACCGACAATATTAACCTATCAAGTCGTGTTTGCCTTACGGCTTAAAATCAGAAACGCAACTACGCGATGAGGCTCCATTTCCGTATGACCGTGCTACAAACCCTTGCTAAGGCCGTGCCTCGCAACTCAGTGAGACTTAACCATATTTCCGCCTCGTAGCCCTTGCTAGTTTGATCATCAACTGATCCAATCAAGACTTGTGAACTTAGTGTCACTTACCCATCTTGCCTTGCGGTGATTCCTTACTTAAACCCGAGACGACTCAATCCAACTTATGCAACTCTATGCCAACATCTTAAGACTCGACGCTAAAACTCTTGTCGAAGCATGATGCCTCTGTTGATGCCGAATCTTAGGCCCAAACAATCTTTGTGTTCTAACTTGTACACATACCTTCGACTTGACTCCTTGATGTAGTGCACTCACGACTGGACTCAATCCAAAGGCACACTTGCGGATTGCCGTCCATGCCGATTCATCTATATGAACTTGGTCACTAGCATGACAAGCTATCTTGGACCTTCATTGGATATGAGGATACGTTCGTGAATAATGAGGTACGATCTCGCCAAATTTCCCCTAATATTCGCTCTACGGTGCACCCCTTGGGTCAGGTCACACACCATCTAAGGGTCCCGTAAGCACGTGTTCCTCCTAGGCCAGACCAGTCCCCCATGGCCACGGGTACCGTCTGAGGAACAAAATCAAATCCTTGTGCACCGGTACACAAGTTGTCCAATGACCATGCAGACTCGACCCACTTCCTCATTTCAGGATCGTTTGATTGTCTTTACTTTCATTGTTTTACTATCTTTTGTGTTCCACGTTCAAGACTTCTATCATTTGAGACCCCTCTACGACCCACGGTCGCGAGCATTCTTTCCATGTTACCATATCATTTCATTCAACTCATGAATGCCTATTCGATAGTCCTTTCTCCAAAACTCATTAAATCAGCCGTGGTTCATGCCTTAACGCTAGGTCCGTACATCGTGCCTCAAACCGACTTACGTTCTACGCGACGCTATCGCCCAAGTCATACTTTATATGACGGGCCTTGAGACCGTAAGACTATGTCGTTATACCCAACCGTAGAACTCGTAGGACCGTGCTTGCTACCACTTCGATAGACTTTTTACATAACTGGCCTAACTTAATGCACAACGAATTAACGAGCGAAGGCTGCGTCAAGCCTTGCATTGCGAAAACGTATCGCACATGCGTTTAACTTTGAACGACCATATCATTTGGATGCATATACTTACGCCAACAACCGTTCGACGCAACTTAACTCATGGGGCGGTCAGGGCTATGCTAAGCCTTTGGACGATGGGACCATTCATGCTTTATGAAGCATTTATGCGGGCGACGCCTATGACTTAGGCTAACTCTGAGCTTTGTGTCGAATACCAACTTTCCTTCTTCCAAGCGACGTGACGAAGAACCAAGTAATTTTCAAAGCACGCCGTGCACCAACTCTAAACCGACCGTTGGACCATTCCATATTCTATTACTACTAAAATAAGACAGATTAGCGACGTCCAGATACGTCGCTAATTATGGAAAATACGTCGCTAATCGTAATTAGCGACGACTTTATCGACGAAAAATGAAGGTCGCTTTAAAGCTTGTCGCAGATGAGAAATTTGTCGCTCTACGTTGCTGTTTGCGACGTCACTGCCGTGTCGCTGGGTCGTCGCAAAGTTAGCAACGTAGAGCGACAAAAACTTTACGTCGCAAAATTAGCGACGTAGTGCGACTACTTAGCGACATTTATTTCTATTTATGTGATGATATGGCATGTCTGCTACATCAGCATAGTAGCGACGTACAGTGACGTAATGCCGCTAATTAGCGACGTCCCCATACATCGCTATACTTCGCAGATCCGTCGCTATCCGTCACAAAATACTAAAAAAAATTTTAAAAAATATAATCTGTATTTTGTTATGCTGTGTGTCTGTGTTTACAATGTGTGTGAAGTGCAGTGTTCGAACCATCGACAGTTTTGCTTACTGTTTTATGTTTTATCTTGGATAGAAAGAGCAACAGTTCAGGGTGCACTTCTCAGAGCTTCCTCTTCACGTCCTTCTCGGGATCCTGTACGACGTCCCGAAAGAGTGAAGGATGTGAAAATGAAAATCTCAGAAGTACACCCTGAACAGTTGCTCTTTCTGTCCAAGATAAAACAGACAACAGTAATCGAAACTATCGATGGTTCTGAACACTGTATTTTACATATATTGTAAACACAGACACATATCATCACCAAAATATAAATTTATTTTTTTAAAATTTGTATATCAGATCATCGCTTATAATCCAGCGTATGTATATTTGTCATCCCCGTCGCAAATATCATCATATATAATTAACAGTCTTCCATCATAACAGTCTACAACTAATAGATGAATAACAGTCTTAACAGTCTACAACTAAATATCATACATGTACTCAATAAAAATACCAACAAATTAAATATCACAAACATATATGCCCAACAAACATACATGTCCAACAGAGTCGAATAATAATGAAAATCAGTGTACAGAACGGTCAATGGGCCCATAGTGCCAATACATACAAAGATGATAAAAAAAAACTACAGATCACTGAGGACCCCTGCCGCGCATCTGGGATAGCATGTACTCATACTGCTCCTGTGTGAGCTGCACCGAAGGGGCAGTAGGAGACAGTGTAATGTCTGGAGTCGGTGCTGTCGATAGATCGGGAGGACATATCTGCTCCAGCTCTCGCAGTCGCTCACTATACGTAACAAGGGTAGTCACCATCCTTTAGTACTCTCCTCAATCGAAGCCGATACCTAAGTGAGTGAGGCAGACATGGTCCTCTGCGATCCCTCCAGCTCGACCTGTCTACGCTCTGTGCGCTACGTAGACTCGGTGAGCGTGTGCAAGCTGGCAATTATAGCCTGCTGCAGACTCATCAGCTCCTGTATACTGTGCTCGACTGCATCAAATCGTGCAGTGATCATCGGAGGGTCGGATCGTCGCTCTGCGGTAAGGTGATCAAAAATCTGCTGCTGCAACTCGCGATACAGCTCGTCGATCTGATGACAAATATCCTGAGCTCGTAATGACGCCTGCGAAACTGGAGACTGCGCACTGACAGAGGGGGCCCGGGATGACTATGAAGCCAAATAGACGCCGTAGGATCCCGAACTGTAGTACGTACCCTTTGAAGATCGCCAACGGCGGTCATCCAGATGTCGTCCAGCGATGAAGCTGTAGGCGACTGAGAGGAAGTACCAGCCCCTCCCTTTGCTGGAGCACTAGAGCAGCCGCCTCCTCTTGTAGCCGAATAAACTCGGCCTAGAACAATATTGTTAACCTATAAGTGTTTGCTAAAGTCTATATTGATATCCATTTTCCTGTTTTCTAAATTATAGTAAATTAATTAAAGAATAGAACGTACAAATACCTGTATCGCCCTCTCATCAATGAACTCCCCAGCCCTCCGATGGGGGACCAAGAAGACGGTCACCATGTTGGGGTCCTCACCCTTTTTACCTGTTAAAATATATT
Organism: Iris pallida; assembly: GCA_029216955.1. Taxonomy (NCBI): domain Eukaryota; kingdom Viridiplantae; phylum Streptophyta; class Magnoliopsida; order Asparagales; family Iridaceae; genus Iris; species Iris pallida. Next base: position 30,993,576 of record JANAVB010016195.1, on the reverse strand, counting down.
ATCTTATCAGTATTAAACATTCTATCCAACTATATATAAAATGATGTCCGTCATAGCAAACGTACCAGACAACGAAAATGCTCTATCATCAGAATGGAGCCACCACACCACTTACTGGCGGTCAACCGTGCCACCTTGGCCTTGTCAGACCGCTCCTGGTACCTGGCCTCGGCAAATCTAGCCTTCATCGCAGTCCACTGCACTGGCATGATCCAACCATGGATCGGCTTTTCGGAGCGATCACGAGACTTCTGGTCGTGGATCGCATCACGGATGAGCTTGCCTATGACGGCAGAAAATTGGGCCTCGATCTTCGCCGCCCGGTGTGGTGGATAGAAATAGGTCCTCTACAAGAAGTAAAATAGAAAAGTTATATAATATACACAAATGATATTAATTTTAAAAATAAACAAAATTTTTACCTTGAAGTGGGCCAACCAAAAGGCCTTCCTATCTGCGGGAGCATCTGAGTAGTTAATCCAAGGCCCATCATAGTTCTGCCTTAGAAATAAGCCCAGCTGTCTCTGTACTGCAGGAGGCCGATATCTATACAATAATAAATTTCATGAATATATATATACATATAATCATTTGAGAAAAATATATTAACTAATTAACTTACTTCGTAGGCCCGTCATCCAAATCTCCATACGCGTCTCGTCGGGGGATCGTATGGAGGGTCGCTCTCACCTCCTGGCTGGGCAGGATCAGTCTGATCGCCGTCCTCCATATGCTCGGGTCGGCTCTCCCCATGGAGCCATCGGCAGGAGGAATGCTGGACGCAGGAGGAATACTGGACGCGGGATCAGGAATGCAGGACGACGAGGGAAGAGTCGCCAACCTGCTGGAACTGCCCTGTCCCGGTAATGGACCGAGAATAGAATGGTACACTGGCGTACTCGAAGATGAGAATGAGGGTACGGAATCTGTATCCCCAGCCCGAGGCAGACGGGATTGCCTAACATAATATCCTCCGTATCGTCCGGGTCTAGTCATACCTGATAATAACATATGACAATAAAAAATATACATATTTATATGATAGACATCACAAAATTTTCAAAAATTTCATAGACACAGATAAAAGTGTCACTAAAGTGTCACATATTTATATGATAAAAGTGTCACTAAGTACCAAATATGATGATAAAACAAACAAACAGATTTAATCCTCTTCTGAAAATTCATCTAATTCATTTAGCTCTTCTTCTTCTTCTTTCCTCTACATCTTCACTTTCATCTGCATCTTCCTCTTCAGATAATTCTACTTCTTACACAATAAGATGTGTAATGAGGAACTTCCGTCGTGTCCACTTCTACAATTTGTTACAAGAGGTAGTTCACTCCTGATAAGCTATATCATCAACCTCAAAGGTCTTTCTAGCTTTGGTCTTGCATACCGCCCACCAGTCCGACCTTGTTGTTTCCCGTTTAGGATAACTTGTGAAGTACACGAGCTGAGCATGACCTGATAGGACAAATGGTTCATAGGTGTAATGCTTGTGGTTCGTATTACGTATTTTGGAATACGTGTACGTATTTTTTGTATTGCATGATTCCTTGCTTAGTTTTCTTCTTGGCTTGGTTTATTCTTGAGTTGGTTCGGCTTGGCTCGGTTGCTTTGGTTCGTTATGAACCAAGGGTGAACCCCCTACCTACCACACCACTACCATTTATTAACCCCACTTCCTTCTCTCTCTTAATTACTCTTCTTCTTTCCTCCATTACTTCTTCACCTACCAGAGAGAGAGGGGTCTAGGCAAGTGCAACTTGCTTTACGGAGGAACTCCAATTTTATTGCTTCAATCTCTTCCTTACAGCATTTTAACTTACTTTAGTACTTGGCATTTCCACTTTCCATGGCTAGATTCTTGTAGATCTAAGTTTACTATTTTTGGAATTCTTGGGTTTTGATCTACTTAATCTTGTTATTTCTAAGTTTTGATGGTTCCATGTTGTAGAGCATTTTATTCTGCCCCGTTTGACCTATGGAAGTTCAGATTTGGACCTCGGATGAAGGTTTTAGGCAGCTTGGAAGCTATGGCTTCATGGGGTTCTTCTTCTCGAAAATTTGGAGACGTACAGTCCGAGCCGTATGGAAGCACTTGACCGCATGAGCATGCGGCAAGTCTTTCCAGCCGCTTATCATGTTCTAGCCGCATGCTATTGCCTGGACTTGACGCATGACAAGTTCATGCGGAAGTATTCCTTTCCGCCGATGTAGTCATTTTACTTAAACCGCATGACTGAGCTTCCCAGTCCAGCCGCATGAGAAGTTCATACCCAGCCGATAAAATTTCTTTATCCCTGGCCGCATGGGACCGACTCGGTTCTGCCGCATAGCTTTTGCTTTGCGGGCACATGAACCCGAGTCCCGTTCCGCAGCATGAGAGCCCTTCCCCGTGAGCCGCTTAAGCGCCAATTTCCTAGCCGCATGGAATGTCTGGCTTAGCCGCATACGCCCTCCCTTACGCTGGCCGCATATGACTGATACCCTTCAACCGCATAAACCTTTCCCTTTTTTTGCCGCATGCGCCTGACCCTATTCAGCCGCATGGACTGTTCTCTTCCCAGCTGCAGGAGACATTCCTGGCCACATATGCCTGAGCCGTATAGCTCTCCTATAGCTCTGTGTACTGTTAGTTTATTATTATTTTGCCCATGTTGTAATCTTGTGTAACTTGAGTTCTTATGGCATACACCTTACCTTATTGTATTTTTACACCCATTTTATATCATTACGCCTTTGTCCGGAACTTGATAAATCATAATTTGATTGACATAATTGAATGAAATTGTACATGACATGGCTGTGACAAGGAACTAGCATGACATGATAGTGGCCCGGTGGCGTACTCCTGACAAGTAAACACTGACATATATCTTGATAAGCTATTGCGACGGCTACCTGACATGACATGACCTGTATAATTAATCCGGACACCGTGGGCGATTGTGCTTGTATAAATAATCCAGTCCTGTATTGCATCATGTCTAGGATGGGACTCCTGAGTACCACGGTCAGGAGTACCTTCTGAAATGGACTAAGGCTAAATAACTAGATTAATATATTAGTCATAAAGAGATCTTCCAGCTACAGGCAATCCCGTTACTTGGGCACGCCTGGGATCTGTAGCCTGCCATCGAGTAGGGCACATTTTCAGCATACTGTCATGTGTTGCACCCTTCAATCTACCTAAGGGTACATACGTTTCCTGGACGATGTACCCACCTGAATTCAACCCCTAATTTTCGACCTGGGTAACCTGGATGGTCTGCAGGGCTTGTGGCTGTGGAATAATCTCGTTGCATCTTGTTAGTAATTAAGTCTGTGATAACCCTAGTTAGTTAAAGTATCAAGCCGTACTTATTGATTGGCCGTGATTATTGAATGGTGAATAATCAGTCTAGTCTTGTATTGATCCTGTATAGGTTGTTACATGTCCTGATTTTCTACATATTCTTGCTGATAAATGGGATAAACCAAGTTCGGTTCAGAAAAGGGTTACAATCTCGGTCCTTGTTTGGTTTAAGGATTGTAACCTGGTTATCTGAATGGTCCCATGGTTATCTTACCGTATATCCTCGTGATGTTATATTATCTTGTTTTATTATATATTATTATTATCTTCTGTGCTAATTGCTGGTTTTAGTTCCTAAGTGAAGCTTCCTTTGTGGCACTTGCTCTTTCTGGGATCTGACCCAGCTGGTTTTGTATGGCCGATTTCGGAGCAGCTCCAGAGGATCTACCAACCTTCCAGCCCGATGGTGGTGACTAGACGTAACCAGGGCAACGAGTGGGTTTATTTTTGATCTCCAACTTTATTGTAAAAATATTCTTTTGAGGCGCTTAGCCGAAGAGCACATGTTTAGCTCGATTGCACTTACTTACTGTCTGCCTACGGGCTGTAACATGAGTGACAGATCCTAGGGTTGATCATGTATGACTAAAACTCTTGCTAGTCCTAACATTTTGTAACGACTAGCTTCATGATCAACTGAATATGTAATGTTTGGGACGCCTTACTATTGTATATTTGGTGATCTTACATCTTATAACATTTATTTGCTTGCTTGTGATTGAGACACTAGGCTTGTTCATGACCTTAAGAGACTGTTGGCTTGTAGTTAAACCCTCATGTATAGACAGCCGTGACCGTATAGCGAGATGGAATCCATTTATATATGTAGCTGGCTATGTCTGCCCCCTCTCCAGTATTCAGGTTCTGGGGTGACAATAGGCTTGATATCGACGCCGATAGTTTATATCCACAAGACCGTGCTTGTCTACTTTCCACCCTTGACCTTCAATCAAATCGAACCAATCACACCTGAATAACATAATCTTAGCAGGCTCTAGTCCATAACTATATGTCATCTCCACAATCTCCCGTAGGACGCCATAGAAATCATTGCCCGCATCAACATATTTGTAGTTCGAAGATCTGATACACAAACAACTGTTTTTGGTGGAATCGAGATCCACAAAGTTGTCTCTGATCGGGCAAGTTGTTGACTTGGACCTGAACCCATTAACACAGTAGCTTGGCCATATTTTTGCAGCATAAATTGGTCCCTTGGCGTTCTAATAAACTCATTCTCAAGTCTTGCGTATGGACGATCGACCTAAATACCACAAAAAAATAAATTAAGCTCATTCTCAAGTGCATATACAGAAAGGTAATTACAGAGTTCTCAAGTCTTACATATGCACTCAACCGTGATGGAAAATAATGCCTCATTTTTTGTTCTAGTTCTTCTTCTGTTATGTGTGGCCTACCCGACCTCACATCATCATTAAATATACTGAAAACAACATTGTTTAATTAATATAATAGTATAATAATCAACAATATTAAAATAATGTAGACGTATTAATTACTTACCCCTCCAGCTTCTCTACTTCATCATCGTCGCAGTTGAGTAATACATACACCTGAACAGCCCTTAGCTCATCATCGTTCAGATATCTCTTCTTTATTTTACCCGATAGCTTTTTTGGGGCATTGAATACCTTCAGTATTGTATCATTACATTCATGATCTCCGTCGTCGTTTCTGGAAGCTTCCGTTCTATTAGTTGCAACATGAGGCTTGAAATACATAACAAAAGTTTATGATCTCCTCGAGAACATAGGCATCACAAATAGAACCCTCGACCCGTGCCTTATTTTTGACCTTTCTTTTTAGGTGATTCAAATGTCGCTCGAACGGGTATATCCATCGATATTCGACGGGTCCACCAACACGTGCCTCATAGGATAGATGAATCGGCAAATGCTCCATAGAGTCGAAGAATCAGGAGGAAACACCCTCTCTAGCTTGCACATTGTACCGCAATGTCCTTCTCTTGCTTTTCTAGACGATCAACGAGCAATTTCTTTGAACAAAGATCCCTGAAGAATATGCTAAGCTCCGTCAATGGATCCCAAACTGCCTGCGGTAAGAATTCTCGAAATATAATTGGAATTAACCTCTCCATGAATACGTGACAATCGTGGCTCTTCATACCCGTCAATATGTTTTCCTTCGGGTCGACACATCTTCTCAGATTTGACACATATCCGTTTGGAAATTTTAGGCCCTGTATCTACCGACAAAGTCTCACTTTATCCTCCTTGTCCAATGAGAAAGTTGACTTCGGCAGGAACTGTTTTCCATTCTTCTCTATCCAATGCAACGCAGGACATTTGCATATTTCTTCTAAGTCCAACCTGGCCTTGGGATTGTCTTTTTTTTTCCTTTTACGTCCATCACAATATTAATTATGTTATCAAACACATTCTTCTCAATATGCATGACATCAAGATTATGTCTGATCAGATTGGTACTCCAATATAGCAGATCCCAGAATATGCTCCTCTTTGTTCAATTATGATCTCTACCAAATCCATCGCACTTGTACCCAGTTGTAGGATCTTCGATAGCACTTGGAAAATCTCTAAGGCTGTAAGTATACATCTAAAATTTTGCTTCCTGGAAACATCGTACGTGTTAGCGCCTACTTCCCATAACTGATTCGACTCATCTATCAAAGGCTGTAAGTATACATCAATGTTCCTCTTGGGATTGTTCGGACCATGAATTATAACGGTTAGAAACATATACTGAGTCTTCATGCACATCCAAGGCGGTAGGTTATACGGAGTGACAATCACAGGCCAGCACGAATACTGGGATCCCGAAAGACCAAAAGGAGTAAAACCGTCAGAAGATAGCCCCAACCTGACATTATGCAGATCTGAAGCAAAATCAGGATACACTCGATCACAGTGCTTCCACGCTTCTCCATCGGATGGGTGATCCAACACTCCTTCAATCTGTACTCGCATGTGCCAACTCATATTTTCGGCCGTCTCTTTCACCATAAATAATCTTTGCAACCGCGGCGTTAAAGGCAAGTAGTGCATTGAATCGGTCAGTCTTCTTGCATCGGCAGACCTTCCTGTACTAGTTGTCTTATAGCGATCTGCATCATAAAATCTGTACACATCTGCGTCCTTGTCGTCTTTATAGTACAGCATGCACCATTACGACAAGAATCATTTTCTCGTATCCTATCCAGAGCGATCTCACCATCCTCTTAGACCGATAGAAGTCTTTACGTAACTTAGCACCCGCCGACAAGATCTCTATAATCAACTCCAACACTCGGTTGTAGCATTCTTGCGACCTGTTAAAATTTGACTTAATGCTCAACAGTCTTGTAACCACCTCCAACGGTGAATGATCCTCACAACCAGGATACAATGGAGTCCTTGCATTCTCCAGCAACTCCATAAACTTTACAGCATCGATATTCGCTGCCTCTTCAGCTGCATCATGAACGAAACTAGGCCCCGCAGCGTCGAAAACCATGTTCACGCACCCGTCGTCGTATGCATGATTATCTGAAACAAAATTAGGTCCCGCATGCATACGGCTCAACATAAGGCTCCGGCTCTGATGCTAAAGACACAAGTTCTCTGTGTACGGTCCACTGATAGTAATTAGGCATGAAACCCCTCGAGTACAAATATATGTCACTTCCACTTCTGGATAATATTTTACGTTATGGCATTTCACACACGGACACTTAATTTTGGTGCCGTCCATGTACTGAGGGAACGCCTTAGCAAACTGTAGGAACTGCTCTACTCCTGCTATGTATTCATCCCGCACACCACATATCCAGGACGACGATTGTACATCCATGAACGATTCCGCAAGTAGTAATTCATATCCATTGGAAATAATTCTGCAAAGATGGACACACATTATCCAATAGGCACAAATTCGTATATATGTCTTATTATGTGACACACATTAGTAGCGAATAGTTACTAATAACCATGCTATATCGCACATAAGTTCTTGTGCATCCAACGTGTACACATACGCTATTGATTCTTACTGATGCCAATCTCATTCAGACACACTAGATTCGTTTCAATATCGCCAGGGTCAAGTTGAAAATTGTCTTAACATAAATTTTCAGGACTTGAATATAATGTCACCTACAACCGATATCTAAGACCCCATGACAAAGTCAAAGACCCCATGAATTAATGTCACCTATAACCGATATCTCATTCAGACACACTAGATTCTTTTCGATATCGCTAGACCATATATATATAATGTCACCTACAACCGATATCTAAGACCCCATGACAAAGTCAAAGACATTATTGACAAGACTTGAATATAATATCAACTAATTACAACCACAACTAGTACTAAATAAGTCTCCTAGTATGATATAGATGTAAATAATAGTATACTAGATTGACTGACAATCGACTGAACACCTCTGGACACATACTCAAGCCTATACTACACACTCACAAAAGAAAAAGGAGGAAGGAAAAAAGAGACGACACACAAAAGAAAAATTCAGCGAGTAAGAACCTCACTATGTGCGAATATTATTCCGCAATTGCTACACAAAGTTCTGCGAGGCACGTTGTACCTCGACCTTGGTAACAATTCTATTTTTATTTGATAAATCATCCTGAAACTCTTCGAATTTGACCAGTCGTCCTGAAATTCGAAGTGAGCTATTTGAAACTTTTCTGTTTTAATTAAAATCCCAAGTTGAGTATTGTCCCATTGATCCAGGCAATTCCGGCACGAACCATTGCACCGAGAGAAGCATATGATCATTTTCGACTGCGAAAATATAAGGTACTCGAATTCATGGACTGTGCGCGACGAATTTAGCTTGTATCCGTCAAATTCTACCATATTGATATTTTCAAAATTTTATAATATTTTTTCGTGTGTTGTTCGAATCGGGATGAGACTTGCGTCATTGATGCACAACGACGAGTTTATCCTATAACATAAATTTTGTCCAATTCTAGGACCGCCAAAGTATCATTATTTTGTAGACCCGCAATTTATCGTTCACGTATCTGTATCACATCTCTAGATGAAAATTCTGACTACATCACTTGATACATTATGTCATATAATTAACATATTTGAAAGTAATTTCAGAATCCTTAGCTACGGCGATAGATGTGTTATAATACATGTAATATAATGCTCAACCCTTTGGGGGCCTTTGATTCAAAGTTTGGAGAATTGAAAATAGATTTTAGATTTCTTACCTATGTTTGGTATATGTATATATAGAATTGGGGAAATATGAGAGGTTTCATATTTCCAATATTGTGGAAAAGTAAAACCCAAGGTCCCTTTAAGAATAGTTTTATTTTCATAGAAATATTATTTGAGTATTTTGTTTGGTCGATAATACCCTCTTTTTACTTCAAAAACTATAAGGCCATGTTTGGTTCACGGAATCATGGCATTAGAAAATGAAAGTAATTCATTTCCTATATTTGAATACCAAAGAAAATGTTTGGAAAAGGAACTGATTCCCAAAGAAAAATTAGGGAAAAGTTGTTCCTCCAACCACTTTGTGTGTGTCCGTGTGTCCGTGTGTGTGCGTGTGTGTGTGTCTATGTGTGTGGGGGGGGGAGAAGAGAAGGAGGAGGAGTTAGGTTAGGGTTTACGGAGAGGAGGAGTAGCTCGGATTGGGGGAGGAGGAGCTCGAGGAGGAGGAGGTCGCCGGGGGGGGGAGGGAGTCGCCGGGGGGAGGGAGTCGCACGAGGGGGAGGGAGTCGCTGGGGGGGTGGGGGGGAGTCGCCGAGAGCTCGAGGAATACTGAAATTTTCGAGTTTTCGAGTGAGGGGAAAAAGAAAACAGTACTGTGCCCTAAGTAAAAAAGTTAGCGACGTCAACAGTCGACGTCGCTAAACGTCGTAACCATTTTAATATATGGCGACATATTTTAATAATATGTCGCTGAACGTCGCTATTCCGCGACGTAATTAATCGACTGTCGTTGAACATCGCTATTCAGCGTTTTGCGATATCAATAGAAGGGAGTCGCTATATTACATATTTGGCGACGGTATTTTGTTCCGTCGCTAATATAGCATATTTTAGTAGTGTATCTCAATTCGACCCGTCGGAATTACTTCCTTTAGCTATGTGGATTCGTCTATTTTATTATTAAGCCTACTTGTGCAAGTTGAAAATATGCAATTTATTATATAAAGGCAAAGATGAGGCGAGTTCACCGAAACTACCCCACTTGTGCGATGCCTCCGAGCAAGCCGTTGCAAGGCTAAGTCCGAATGCGTCGGCGTTTTGATTCCTCCGATTGACTGAGCGGGATGGGACACTATAGTACCAACAACCAATTCTGAATGATCAAGGACATGACTCGATCCGGAATATACCGTCACAATTAGGATACATAGAATACGTCATGTACCTCACATAAAGACGGTGGAGGAGCGAGACGATAGGACACATCACCTACTCGCTCAAGGATATCGAACGGCCCTATGTTCCTAGGACTAAGCTTTCTCTGTACGCCGAATTGAATGACGCCACGGGTAGGCGAGATCCTAAGGAACACGTGGTCGCCAACAGAAAACTCAAGGGGACGCCGATGAGAATCGGCCCAATGGCGCTGGCGATCTTGGGCAACTCGAAATGATCTCTGCCTTGTCTGACTACCTTGATTGTCTGCGTAATTATCTCTGACCAAGCATCTGTCTCTCGCCGACATCATCCCATGCTAATGGGGATATGCACTTCCTGCCATATAGTGCTTCAAAGGGTGCCATCAGGATACTAGCCTGAAAATATTATAGGAGAACTCCACGAGATGCAGATGATCTTCCACGAACCACCAAGTCGAGTGTACAAGATCGCAACATATCTTCGAGAGTCTGAATCATGCGTTTTGATTGACCATCTGTCTGCGGATGATAAGCTGAACTGAACTTGAGACGAGTCCCCAAGCTCTCTTGAAGACTCCGCCAAAAGTGCGATATGAATCTTGAATCTCTGTCTGATATGATACTAACCGGCACTCTATGCAATCTGACAATCAGCCTGAGGTACATCTCTGCTAGCTGATCCGTCAACTGACCAATTCTGAAAGGGCTAAAATGAGCTACCTTGGTGAGCCTGTCAACTATAACCCAGATAGCATCTCTTCCAGCTGGGATTTAGGTATCACAGTTAAGAAATCCATGGTAATGTGGTCCCATTTCCATTCTGGGATCGGTAAAGGTTGAAGAAGTCCAGCTGGTCTCTGATGTTCAGCCTTAACTTGTTGACAAACTAAACAACGAGAGACAAACCGGGCTATCTCCCTCTTCATGCCATTCCATCAAAAATGCTGACGGATGTCTCGGTACATCTTCGTACCACCGGGATGAATTGAATACTGAGAACCGTGAGCCACTACCATGATCTCCTGTTTGATATTACCATTGGGTACACAAAGACGCCTTCCATGTCGGAGAGTACCATCTTCGTGAATACATAACTCTGGTCTCGTCCTGCTTCACACTCGCTCTGAGCCGTTGAAGCTTAGAATCTGTTGATTGTGCCATCCTGATCCTCTCAACTATGCTTGACTAAACTTGTATGCTGGCTATCAATGCCACATTGGTAGGAAGAACTACTTCAATACCCATCTTCTGAAGATCGGCTAACAATTCTGGCTGTGCTGTTAGGAAATAAACTCCAGCTCTCCTGCTCAATGCATCTGCTACTACGTTAGCCTTCCCAGGATGATAATGCAAGTTGATGTCATAATCGACAAGTAGCTCTAGCCATCTTCTCTGACGCATGTTAAGATCCTTCTGAGTAAATACATACTTCAGACTCTTGTGGTCGGTGAAAATCTTTACCCGATCTGCCATATAAATAATACCTCCAAAGTTTCAATACAAAACTACTGATGCTAATTCCAAGTCAGGGGTTGGATAATTCCTCTCATGGTCACAAGCTGACGTGACGCATAAGCGACTACCCTACCATGCTGTATTAAGCACATCTCAATCTCTGCGAAAAATAGCACAATAAACTGAAAATCCTCCAGTCCCATCTGGAAGCGTGAGAATGGGGGCCGTCATCAATCTCTGCGTCAACTTCTAAAATGAACTCTGATACTCTGCTGTCCAAGCAAACTGCACATCCTTGCTGGTCAACTGCGTCAGTGGTGCTGAAATCTGAGCGAAGTCTGAGACAAACCGTCGGTAATAGCCAGCAAATCCTAGAAACTCCGAACTTCTGCGACGGTACTGGGACAGGCTATGACTCTATAGCCACTATCTTTGGGGGTCCACTTCTACTCCTCGGGTGATAATGTGACCTAAGTACGCGATACGATCGAGCCAAAACTCACACTTACTAAACTTCGCGTAAAACTGGTGCTCTGAGAATCTGAAGAACTACACGAAGATGCTGCTCATGATCTGCCTCATTCTTGCTATAGACTAAGATGTCGCCTATAAACACTATTACGAACTGGTCCAAATAGGGCATGAAGATACGATTCACGAGGTCCATAAATACGGCTGGCGCATTGGTCGCTCCAAATGGCATAATAAGGAACTCCCAATGCCCATATCTGGATCTGAATGCTGTCTTCGGGACGTCTTGCTCTCTAACTCTGATCTGATGGTATCCTGACCGCAAGTCAATCTTCAGAATACTGCCGCTCCTCTGAGTTGATCAAATAAATCATCTATCCTTGGTAGAGGATATCTGTTCTTGACTGTTACAGAGTTCAAGGTATGATAATCAACACATAATCTTGACGTACCATCCTTTTTTTTCACAAGAAGTATCGGGGCTCCCCAAGGTGATCCACTAGCAAGAATGAATCCCTTGGTTCTGAGTTCTTCAATCATCTTGTACAAAATCTCTAACTCTGAAGGTGCCATCCTGTAGACTCCCCCTAACACTGGTGCCGTCCGTGGAAGCAAATCAATGGTGAACTCTCCTCTCTCTGGGGGCATACCTGGAAGCTCTTCGAGAAATACATCAGGAAACTCTTCAACAATTCTGGGAAACTGAACTGCCACTGCTACTACCATCCGCAATACTGGTTGAGAAGGTTCTACTTCGCCTCTGGAAAATGAAAAACTCTGCCTCACCGAAATACCAAAAATAATCCTGCCGATATGGCAGTCTATTCTTGGATATTGCTCCTTCAACCAATCCATTCCTAGGATCACATCATAATCGGCTATCGGAAATTCTATCAACCTAGCAAAAACTCTCTACCGCTAACTACGATTTGACACGAGGAAAACACTCTATACTCCCATAAGACCGTTACCAGTAAGTATATTGAGCCTTACTGATAATGACTCTGGCTCCAGTCCTATCCGTGTAGTGAATTATTCAGACATAAATGAATGCGATGCACCCGAATCAAATAATACTGATGCTGGAAAAGAGTGGACGAGAATGATACCTGTTACCACCTTACCTGAAGCTAACTCTTCCTCCACGGTCAAAGCCATAGCCTGAGCTTGCCTTCTTGGTGCTGGTCGCCTCTGCTGGTGACCTTCCTGCTGGTTCTGAATCTGAGCATGGACATACTATTGAGCCTGAGGCGCAATGGCCTCGGAGGCTGGTACTGCTGCTGCACTGGTACTGGACCCCTAACCAATGGACTGGTTAGGTTGATGATGATGAACTGGCTTTATTCGAACAGGACCCTATCTTGTGATCCGGTGCCCCACAAGCCAAGCACAATCCCTGTGCTCTGTGACACTCTGATACTAGATGTCCTGGCTTCCTACAATGAGTGCAGCCCATTGCAAAAAATTGCTTCTGCTTCTGTTGCTAAGGATACGTCGACGTCGAGTGCTGAACCGACGAGACTGTGGTCGCCCACCTAGGAGCTCCAATAGTCAAAGCCCTAGCTGCCGGGCTGTTGCTGAAGACTGGGACATCTGCCCATGA
>JANAVB010016195.1:30858311-30980292 GCA_029216955.1 Iris pallida | reverse complement strand
AGGGTACGTTTGTCAATAACGAGGCACAATCTTGCCGAATTTCCCCTAATATCTGTTAGCCCATTGATCATATGGTCAACCTGATTTTAATAATTGATCAAACTCTGTCTGGATATACGAAGCTAGTCGGGACATCTCGCTCCTGGACATGATCAAGAATGCTATCCACTGAATTCAAGACCGAAGATCTGTTTGCCTACTCGAGTCTGTAATTCCTTATGCAATGTATTTTTCATTTTATTTGAATCTAGAATTTGTTGTACACCGAGTCGTACTGGCAAATAGGCTACCCTTAAATGAGTTCAAATTTTTTTTAAATGTCCTTTCAAAAAGGTTTACAAAAGGTTTTTAAAAAGGTTTTCAAAAATCACCAAAAAGCTTTTTAAAAACCTTAACTAAGCCCTGACAGAACTCGGACCGAGTTCGCCAGAGTTCGGCCAGAGTTCGGTTGGTGGCCGTTTGATTTTTGAATTCTCTGGAACTTGGTCCTCCTGCAGTTGCGGATTTGACCGAGATTTGCTTATAGAGTTCTGCCCGAATTCAGCCCGAATTCTGCGAAAATTCTGTCTTTGGAATTCCTATAAATAGAGAAGGATTTCGATCATTTCAACTCACTCATTCACTTTCAATCTTCTCTCTATCTAAAGCTTTCAGTCTTCCAAAGAGTTTCAAGAGCTTTCAATTTCAGATCCCAAGCCAATTACAATCCTCTAGTCGATTCAGTGCGTACGGTCTAGAAGTTTCTGAGAGATTGTAATCAAAAGGCTTGATTGAAGAATACCTCTTCCCATTTGATGTTGGACGAGTTCTTCGTATCAAAGCTCGTGTTGTAGAAGTTGCAAGAACTTCGTAGAAAAACTTGCAGTTTTTCCAATAGTGGATTCAACTGGTAGCAAGAGTTCTACCGACTGGATTAGTCCTCAACAGAGGGAAACCAGTATACATCGATGTCTTTGCGTTTTCTCTCTTAACTCTGTCTTACTTTATTTTAGTTGTGATTAATATTCTGATTGTGCTGCTAACATTTTTTAATTAGCATTATTCCGCTGCCAACTCTATTCACCCCCCTCTAGAGTATATGCTTTATTTCGTTCCTACAATTGGTATCAGAGCGGGTGTTACAGGTAAAGCAAAGGTAACAGATAATTATTTATTCATTTTTTTATTAACTGTTATATAAATCATAGCACAACACATGGCAACTGTAAAATTCACAAGTGAAGGCCAGGCCACAAACAGACCCCCACTGTTTGATGGTACGAACTATACCTATTAGAAAACACGGATGAGTTTCTTCTTAAAATTACTTGACTTTGATTTATGGTCCATTGTTCTTGATGGCTATCAAAAGCCACCTCGTATAAATGTTGATAGATTTTAGTTGAAAAACCCCATAGCAGATATCAGAAAAGAAAAGAAAAGGGCCAGTCTTGACGCACGTGCCATTAATGCTCTTTTTTGTGCTTTAGACAGAACTGAATTTAACAGGGTGTCTATCTGCACAATGGCTAATGAAGTATGGAAGCTACTTGAAGTCACACATGAAGGCACGACTCAAGTCAAAAAAATCTAAAGTCAGCAGACTTACTCAAGAGTATGAGGTGTTCAAGATGAAGCCCAACGAAACAGTTACTCAGATGTTCGAGAGGTTCTTGGATATTGTAAATCCTTTGTCCTCCCTAGGCAAAGAGTACAGTAACCATGAAAAGATTCGCAAACTCCTGCGAGCACTTACAAAAAACTGGATTCCGAAGGCTACTGCAATTATTGAAGGGAACGATCTCACAACTATGTCCCTCAAAGTACTCATGGTAAGCTACCACTCATGAACTGTAGCTACAAGATTTTGAAGATCCTGCACGAAAGGAGAAGACGATTGCTTTCAAGGCTCAGCACAGAAAAGCTGCTGAAGGTGACAGCAGTGAATCTGATGCTGAAGGTCAAGCACTCCTAGCAAGGAAATTTAAAAGATTCATGAGATATGAGAAGTGAGCCAAAGAAAACAACAGCAGCAACAACTGGTATCAAGATGACGCTGTCTGCTATGGCTGTAAGAAGAAGGGACACATGAAGAAGGATGTCCCACAAACTCATTATCAAGCAAGAAGAGCAACAGGTATGAAAAAGGGAACCTGAAGAGATCAACATCACGGAAGTATGCCAACACCAGCATATGGCATGAAAGTGAAGCCAGCGACTCAGAAGACGAACAATCAGAAGACGCTGCAAACGTATGCTTTATGGCATCCGATCAGGTACCTACTGAACCTGTAGTTGATACTTATGATGACTTCACCTTTGAGCAATTAGGAGATGCCTTCAGTGACCTGATGACTGATTACAGGAAACTGCGTAGCAAGTATCAGACCTCTAAGAAGGTACTCAAAGAGTACAAAGGTGAAATAGGTAGACTTATCGACCTACTAGCTGAGGGTAGAAATGTAGAAACGAATAGTAAAGCGTAATACTCTAGAGGGGGGGTGAATAGAGTTGGCAGCAGAATAATGCTAATTAAAAATATTAGCAGCACAATCACAGAATATTAATTACAACTGAAATATAGTAAAGACAGAGTTAAGAGAGCAAACGCAAAGACAGCGATGTATACTGGTATCCCAATGTTGAGGACTAATCCAGTCGGTAGAACTCTTGCTACCAGTTGAATCCACTATTGAAAAAACTGCAAGTTTTCTTACGAAGTCCTTGCAACTTCTACAACGCGAGCTTTGATACGAAGAACTCATCCAACTTCAAATGTGAAGAGGTATTCTTCAATCAAGCCTTCTGATTACAATCTCTCAGAAACTTCTAGACCGTACCGCACTGGCAAATTGACTAGAGGATTGTAACTGGCTTGGGATCTGAAATTGAAAGCTCTAGAAAACTCTTTGGAAGACTGAAAGCTTTAGATAGAGAGAAGATTGAAAGTGAATGAGTGAATTGAAATGATCGAAATCTTTTTCTATTATAGGATTCCAAAGGCACTTCTGTCAGAATTCGGGCAGAATTTGGACAGAACTCTTTGAGCAAATCTCGGTCAAATCCGCAACTGCAGGAGGACCAGTTCCAAGGATTCAAAATCACAACGGCCCCAACCGAACTCTGGCCGAACTCTGGCCGAGTTCTGTCAGGGTTAAGTCAGGGTTTAGTTAGAGTTTTGAAAAAGCTTTTTGGTGATATTTGAAAACCTTTTTAAAAACCTTTTTGTAAACCTTTTTGAAAGGACATTTTAAAACATTTTAAACTCATTTAGGGATACCTATTTGCCAGTACGCTCGGTGTACAACATATTCCTAGACTCAAATAAAATGAAAAAGAAATTACATAAGGAATTACAGACTCGAGTAGGCAAAGATCTTCGGTCTTGAATGGAGTGGATAGCCAATCTTGATCATGTCCAAGAATCCAAGATGTCCCGACTAGCTTCGTATATCCAGACAGAGTTTGTTATTTTATTTATAAAGCCTTACATTTTCGCAATTATAATAATAATATTTTTATTTATATGCTAGAAAAGCATAATTTTAAAAACATTATTTGTGCATACATTTATATTTGTAATTATTTATTGGTTTATTTTAAATTTAATGTAATTTTCAAAATTAATATTATTAGTATTTTTGGAAAGCATATTTTTTATTTATTTTGGAGATTTAAATATTGATTTGAAATTATGTATTTATTTAAATAGTTAATATTGAAATTTGATTTATTGATTTGATTTTAAACTAAGGGAATTAAATTAGATTTAATTGGATTTGGATTGGATTTGATTTGATTGATTCTAATTAAATAGATGATTTATCTACTTGGGTTTTAAATATTCCTAGTCCATATCTAAGTGGGAATTCCCACATCCTATAAATAGGCAGGTACTCCTCCACATTATTCATCCACCAAATTCCATAAACCAAATAGTGCGTGCCTCGTGTCCGTGTTCCACCATCAAATTCTTATTCCAATTCCTTTACACATGCATTTATTTGTTCCCGTGTCGGACACACCCCGACACCAAATCCCTAAACCTAACCCTAGCCCTAATCCTAACCCTACGCCTCCCGAACCATCACCACAGGACCATCGGCCCAACCTGAGCTCCGCCAAAACCATCCCATCACTCCGACGGAGCCACCAGAACCACCACGGCCACCTCCTAGCCACTGCCAACACCCACCTCAACCACCGCCCATCACAATTTCCTCTCCAACTTCACCGTCACCATCAAATCACCACGACCACCACGCCCAACTTTACCGCACCCCTCAGCTCCGGCCAGTCCCACCAATCACCCCGCCATTTACTAGAGCAGCGCTCCTCATCCGACCCCGACAAACCAACAACGCCACTCCGGCAAACACCACCACTCGACCGGTCTACCGTACCCGAACAACTGAGCACCGCTCGTCGCCACCAACAGAACACCACAAGAAAAAAGGGAAAAATAAAAACACGCACAGCCCTCACCTTTGTCGACGCCCGCCGTGGCCGCGCGCCATCGGAGAACCGTCGCGACCCTTTCTCCCGCTGCGCCGAGCCCAGCCCCCAAAACCCTCTTCGCTCCTCCAGTGCGCCGCCGTAGCCGGCGGCCAACCTCGCCTTGCCGCGAGCGCCGCCCGTGTCCGCCGCTCATCTCCCCGAGCTTCTAACCCTCCGTCGACCGTGGCCTCGCCGTCCTCTCTCCGCCTCTCGACCGCCTACTCCCCCGCTCCTCTCCACCCTCTCCGATAGCTCCAGCCGACGAGCCCTGGCCAAACTCCTCCGAGAAACCCTTTCCCTTCGCCTATTCCTCCTTTTCGGCCGCTCTGCCACCCTCTGGCGCAACTCTGCTCGGCAACGACCCCCGCCGACCAAATCGCCTCCGCAACACCCGCGCACTCGTCGAACCCTCTCCGCCTCCGCCGATCCCTCTCTCCGAACTCCCGACCGCCACCTCTCCCTTTCCCTCTTTCCCCTTTCCCTTCTCACTCTCTCACCTCTTTCTCTCTCTGACTACTATTACTTATGTTTTCTTTCCTTTTTTTCTTCTGTTCATTCAAAAGAGAGAAAGAGGTGAGAGAGTTGTTTTTATTATTATACACATGACACAGCCTCTGTTACTTTTTAATTATTATTATTATTATTATTATTATTATCAATAAAAGAGCTGTTGTTGTTTTTATTTTTATTTTCATTATTATTATTATATTTTTATTTTATCTTATTTTGTTTTTGTCTCCATGTGTAAGTTATTATTTTGGGGAAATATTATATTATAAATTTTCAAGCTATATATAGAATATAGGGGATAGAGCTGTCTATGTAATTTTAGCCAAGAAGTATTTTCTTTTGTTAATTATTTATCAAAAATTTCCAAACAAATAATACATATTTTTCCTACTTAAAATGTATTTTAACTAACTTAGAGTTTTTTTTGCCGAAAACGATTTTTTTGACTTTAAGTACTTTAAGTATTTTTCCTATAAATATTTGGACTTACAAAAACTTGTCTTTAGAAATATAATATTTCTAAAACTCGTATATATAATATTATCTATTATTCTTTGATTTTTCTCCTATCCGTATCTAAGTCCTATTCCTTCGCCCATTTCGAGACTACCTTATGTCCACCCTAACTAAATTGACCCTTCTGGACCCAATGGAACTGACCGTGCCACCATCAGAGGTCCCCTTGTGTAGTTGTTACACCAAAGTTGCAGTTTGTGCCACCATGATTATCACAGCACACAGGCGTACTACCAGGCAAGACACCTTGCCATTTGCTGTTTACTTATTTTTAGCTCATATTTTATGCATTATTTATTTTCTTTATACAAAAACTGTGATACATGGCATAACTGTTAGAACTTACTGTTCATATTATTTTCCTGCTATGTATTATTTTTCTCACATTAAACCTAGATTTAAGGGACCACCTTTGTGTGTTGCATTCATGGCCTTGACACGTTGTACCATGAAGTTGTGTGTCGCATGTAGGACACCGAAGTATGTGATTGGTTGGCCACCAGTATGTACAAGCCGTACGATAGGAATAATCGCTAATCGAGGTTGCATGCTAGTTTGACTTAGCGGTTATAGTGGTTTGTTTGTGGATACAACACAGTAGGCATTGGGCGGGAAGGACAATTCCTTAGCGTATGGGCTTCGATGCACTTTCCCTTTTGTAACCCGTGAGCTCCGCCGGAGACGCGGGTCAGATGACCCATGATTACTGACGGCCACTGACGATTCTGTGGAACGTCATGCTCTTACTGATGGGGCCTCTGGTACCCAAGGGGGACTACACCGATCCTATTCAGCCAGGGCCCATGCGTAGGAGGATTGTTCTTAACTACATCTCACTTAGAACGTAGGCTACCCTATCCGTTAGGTACGATTACTTTTGGTTTGGGTACTTGTATCTGACCGTGGCTTGGAACAATAACTTATCGCGGATTAGTTCGTCACATCTTGTCCTTGTTTGGTTGTAGGTGTGACTTACTACTTCGATGAGAAGGTGTTGAACCTTGTTGGGGTCCGGATACCATATTGGATTCATAGCATGGGAAGATACGTTACCGTGAATTAGTTTACCATCTCCTGTCCTTGTTTGGTTGGGGGGATGGTACGCTCGTTCAGTAGGTACGTATTGGAACATGTTATAATTCGATTTACTTATTTATTTGAGCAATATTTATTCAGTTTATATGGCATGATATTATGTGTCTTGTTACGTCCCTCTGAAGACCTGGTTATCTCTCCAGGTGTGTGCTCTTGTCTTTCGCAGGTGCTCTAGCTCTAGCCGTGATCCGCTCTATTTCCTCGAGGAAGATTATTTTTTGGTCGTCTTCGCTTCGCTCGCCAAATTTATTTCTTTACTCATGTATTTTCTTTTACTTGTTGGTAGTGGATTTGTCTCCGTCCAACATATTGTATCAAGACAATTCTCTCTCATTATATGATATTTTTATTCATTTATCTTGTGTGGATGAGATTAGTTATGGTTCTACTGCATTTTACAGCTTATGTATTTATACGAGGCTTCCATATATTGGAGTATACTTCGTATGAATACAGCTGGCATGTCTACGTTCCTAGTCCTACGTATTTTAGGACTGGAGTGTTACATATTTTGTGGTGGCCCATGCAGGTCTAGATAAATTGTTTGGTTACTTTACCGTACCAAGCAAGCCTGCGTATAGGATTAGAAGTTTAGGATCTCATCCACATACTTGACCTCTTCCTTGATTTTATCTACCGTTTGACTCATCAATTGCATCTTGCTTGCTTCCTTCCATCCCTATTCTTATATTCTATTCGTGCTTGCTAGAGATTGACCCTACTAGTTAGTTGTCCCAAAACACCATTAGTTTAATTCTTTAAGTTGGGTAGAATACCTTATGAACTAGCAACCCTTTGACCTAGTGACCTATATTAGCAAGCTTAATTAGATCCTAGAATCTAGGGTACCTAACCCGTCTAGCCAACAAGGACTTGGACAAGAAGACTATAGGACGACTATATGACTTAGAATCATTCTACCTTCTTTAATCCTAGTCTCCCGTACCTATATTTTTACCAACTTGACTGATGTTGCTACTATAATCTAGTTTTGCAAACTCATCCATTTATCGAGTTTGTAATGACTTATGCTATTGAGCGCGCTCACTAACATATTGTCTAATCAGAACCGGTGCATGATGGTCTGATCAACCGAGTGCACTTTGGTTCGCCTTTGTCTATTATTCTACGTGGATGGAAACATAATTAAACTTGCCCTCTAGAAATCCATCCACGACTGTCTTGACAATTCCTTTCAAATTATTCGATCGTTCTTGAATCACGTATTCGTATTCGATAACGCCTCCTTCGAACTCTATATTGCTTCGCCCTCACCTATTTTAGGAGGACGAAGGCGTCATACTAGAACTCCCTCTAACCTTCTATCTACTGCGACCATTCTCACTCGATGTTGTTATATCTTCATCCTAAACTACTCGTCCTTCTCTCGGCCCTATCAAGACCCTCTAATCGCTTAATTAAAGCGAATCTATTTCGTTCTCTTAATCGTGACCCTCATTCATTACCCCTGACCATACCGTATTATTTTTCTATGATCTAGATCGCGATTTCTTACGACATAATTTTGTGAAAACATTGTCATCGTTGGATCCCCATTGATACCCCCTTGTGTCCTCTCACCCCCTACTAATTCTTAATTTCGAGGACAAAATTCTTTTAAGTTGGGTAGGATGTAAAACCCCTAAATTTCTACTATTTTTTTATTATTTATTTAAATTTGATACCGATTTAAAATTTTGTATTGTACGCCACGTAGTCGTATTATACGTCGCGCACGAAATTTTGTTTTTTCGAAATTACTCGACGAGTGCGAATATGTGCGAGGGTACATATTTTTGAAAATATTATTTTTCTATTTTTGAAGTTTCAAAATAATATACATAATAATTATTTTGTTATCGTTCCAATTATTTCCAAGTTTGTTATTTTGTTTATAAAGCATTACATTTTTGCAATTATCAATAATAAATAATATTTTTATTTGTATGCTAGAAAAGCATAATTTTAAGAACATTATTTGTGCGTACATATATATTTGTAATTATTTATTGGTTTATTTTAAATATTAATATAATTTTTGAAATTAATATTATTAGTATTTTTGGAAAGTATATTTTTTATTTATTGTGGAGATTTAAATATTGATTTGAAATTATGTATTTATTTAAATAGTTAATATTGAATTTTGATTTATTGATTTGATTTTAAACTAAGGGAATTAAATTAGATTTAATTGGATTTGGATTGGATTGGATTGGATTTGATTGATTTTAATTAAATAGATGATTCATCTACTTGGGTTTTAAATATTCCTAGTCCATATCTAAGTGGGAATTCCCACATCCTATAAATAGACAGATACTCCTCCACATTATTCATCCACCAAATTCCACAAACCAAATAGTGCGTGCCTCGTGTCCGTGTTCCACCATCAAATTTTTATTCTAATTCCTTTACACATGCATTTATTTGTTTCCGTGTCGGACACACCCCGACACCAAATCCCTAAACCTAACCCTAGCCCTAAACCTAACCCTACACCTCCCGAACCATCACCACAGGACCATCGGCCCAACCCGAGCTCCGCCAAAACCATCCCATCACTCCGACGGAGCCACCAGAACCACCACGGCCACCTCCTAGCCACTGCCAACACCCACCTCAACCACCGCCACCAGCAATTTCCTCTCCGACTTCACCATCACCATCAAAACCGTCGCGACCACCACGCCCAACTTCGCCGTACCCCTCAGCTCCGGCCAGTCCCACCAATCACCCCGCCATTCACTGGAGCAGCGCTCCTCATCCGACCCCGATAAACCATCAATGCCACTCCGACAAACACCACCACCCGACCGGTCCACCGCACCCGAACAACCGAGCACCGCTCGTCGCCACCAACAGAACACCATAAGAAAAAAAAAGGGAAAAATAAAACACGCGCACAGCCCTCACCTTTGCCGACGCCCGCCGTGGCCGCGCGCCACCGGAGAACCATCGTACCCCTTTCTTTCCGCTGCACCGAGCCCAGCCCCCAAAACCCTCTTCGCTCCTCCAGCGCGCCGCCGTAACCGACGGCCAACATCGCTTTGCCGCGAGCACCGCCCGTGTCCGCCGCTCGTCTCTCCGAGCTTCTAACCCTCCGCCGATCGTGGCCTCGCCGTCCTCTCTCCGTCTCTAGACCGCCTACTCCCCCGCTCCTCTCCACCCTCTCCGACAGCTCTAGCCGACGAGCCCCGGCCAAACTCCTCCGAGAAACCCTTCCCTTCCGCCTATTCCTCCTCTCCGGCCGCTCCGCCACCCTCTAGCGCAACTCCGCTCGGCAATGACCCCCGCCGACCAAATTGCCTCCGCAGCACCCGCGCGCTCGTCGAACCCTCTCCGCCTCCGCCGATCCCCCTCTCCGAACTCCCGACCGCCACCTCTCCCTTTCCCCCTTTCCCTTCTCACTCTCTCACCTCTTTCTCTCTCTGACTACTATTACCTATGTTTTGTTTTCTTTTTTTCTTCTGTTCATTCGAAAGAGAGAGAGAGCTCTCTCTCGAAAAAGAGAGACCACACATGACACAGCCTCTGTTACTTTTTAATTATTATTATTATTATTATTATTATTATTATTATTATTATCAATAAAGAGCTATTGTTTTTATTTTTATTTTCATGATTATTATTATATTTTTATTTTATCTTATTTTGTTTTTGTCTCCATGTGTAAGTTATTATTTTGGGGAAATATTATATTATAAATTTTCAAGCTATATATAGAATATAGGGGATATAGCTGTCTATGTAATTTTAGCCAAGAAGTATTTTTGTTTGTTAATTATTTATCAAAAAATTTCCTAACAAATAATACATAGTTTTCCTACTTAAAAATGTATTTTAACAAACTTAGAGTTTTTTTTTGCCGAAAACGATTTTTCTTGACTTTAAGTACTTTAAGTATTTTTCCTATAAATATTTTGACTTACAAAAACTAGTCATTAGAAATTATAAATATTTTCTAAAACTCGTATATATAATATTTATCTATTATTCTTTGATTTTTCTCCTATCCGCATCCAAGTCCTATTCCTTCTCCCATTTCGAGACTACCTTATGTCCACCCTAACTAAATTGACCCTTCTGGACCAATGGAACTGACCGTGCCACCGTCAGAGGTCCCCTTGTGTAGTTGTTACACCAAAGTCGTAGTTCGTGCCACCATGATTATCACAGCACACCAGGCGTACTACCAGGCAAGACACCTTGCCATTTGCTGTTTACTTATTTTTAGCTCATATTTCATGCATTATTTATTTTCTTTATGCAAAAACTGTGATACATGGCATAACTGTTAGAACTTACTGTTTATTTATTTTTTCTGCTATGTATTATTTTTCTCACATTAAACCTAGATTTAAGGGACCACCTTTGTGTGTTGCATTCATGCCTTGACACGTTGTACCATGAAGTTGTGTGTCGCATGTAGGACACAAAAGTGCGTGATTGGCTTGCCACCAGTACGTACAAGCCGGGCGATAGGAATAACCACTAATAGAGGTTGCATGCTAGTTTGACTTAGCGGTTATAGTGGTTTGTGTTGTGGATACAACACAGTAGGCATTGGGCGGGGAGGACAATTCCTTAGCGTATGGGCTTCGATGCACTTTCTCTTTTGTAACCCGTGAGCTCCGCCGGAGATGCGGGTCAGATGACCTATGATTACTGACGGCCACTGACGATTCTGCGGAACGTCATGCTCTTACTGATGGGGCCTCTAGTGCCCAAGGGAGACTACGCCGATCCTATTCAGCCAGGGCCCATGCGTAGGAAGGATTGTTCTTAACTACATCTCACTTAGAACGGTAGGCTACCCTATCCGTTTGGTACGAGTACTTTTGGTTTGGGTACTTGTATCTGACCGTGGCTTAGAACAATAACTTGTCGCGGATTAGTTCGTCACATCTTGTCCTTGTTTGGTTGTAGGTGTGACTTACTACTTCGATGAGAAGGTGTTGAACCTTGTTGGGGTCTGGATACCATATTGGATTCATAGCATGGAAAGATACGTTACCGTGAATTAGTTTACCATCTCATGTCCTTGTTTGGTTGGAGGGATGGTACGCTCGTTCAGTAGGTGCGTATTGGAACATGTTATAACGATTTACTTATTTATTTGAGCAATATTTATTCAGTTTATATGGCATGATATTATGTGTCTTGTTACGTCCCTCTGAGGACCTGGTTATCTCTCCAGGTGTGTGCTCTTGTCTTTCGCAGGTGCTCTAGCTCTAGCCGTGATCCGCTCTATTTTCTCGAGGATGATTGCTTTTTGGTCGTCTTCGCTTCGCTCGCCAAATTTATTTCTCTACTTATGTATTTTCCTTTTACTTGTTGGTAGTAGATTTGTCTCCGTCCAACATATTGTATCAAGACAATTCTCTCTCATTATATGATATTTTTATTCATTTATCTTGTGTGGATGAGATTAGTTATGGTTCTACTGCATTTTATAGCTTATGTATTTATACGAGGCTTCCATATATTGGAGTATACTTCGTATGAATATAGCTGGCATGTCTACGTTCCTAGTCCTACGTATTTTAGGACTGGGGCGTTATAGTCTGGTGAGCTTTCTTCAACAAAGCTCTTATTACACGCGACTACCAAGTCATCTGAAGAGAAAGACAAAATTATTGACCAACTCAAGGAAGAACTTTCTATAGAGAAGAAAAGTCTTCGATGTGCACAAATCAGAATGGAAACACTCACTTCTGATTATACTAAGTTGTATGACACTTCCAAAAGATTGGAAATTAGGTTAGGAAAACAGCCTGAGCCTGCTGCTTCCTTCCCTAACACGTGTCACTTACCGAAAAATTGGAACATTCCTAAGCCAAACACTGTCAGA
Source organism: Iris pallida (assembly GCA_029216955.1). Classification (NCBI taxonomy): domain Eukaryota; kingdom Viridiplantae; phylum Streptophyta; class Magnoliopsida; order Asparagales; family Iridaceae; genus Iris; species Iris pallida. The sequence goes on along the minus strand of JANAVB010016195.1, from coordinate 30,967,841 downwards.
CCTAACCATATAAAACCTTTACCCCAAAAGGTTAAGCCCAAACAAGATTATATGTATGCTTTCTTCTATACTAGAAAACCTAAACCTACCAACCATGCACACCACTCAGCTTTTAACACTCGACATGCACAATGTCATTATTGTGGCCTCATTGGTCATATTTCATCTGCATGTAGAATGAGAAAACTTGTTGATTTAAATATTAATGCTTGGATACCAAAAGCTAATAATTCAGGACCCTACAAGAAATGGGTACCAAAATTTTCATCTGTAAACTGTTTTGTAAGTGGAACACCCTTCACATGCTAGAAGCAAATGGATCCTCGACAGCGGTTGCTCACGACATATGACCGGTGACGCTACACTATTTACAACACTGTCGAAGAAAAAGAAGGAAGGCTATGTCTCCTTCGGTAATAACTTGAAAGGGTATATTATTGGTATCGGTTGATATTGGTAAGTCTCTCTGTCCTGTGATTAAGGATGTCTGACTGGTTACCGAGTTGAAACATAATCTACTCAACATATGTCATCTAGCTGAACATGGTTATGGCATCAACTTTAGCAAAGACAAATGTACTATAGTTGATAGCTCAACTGGTAGTACTATCTTTGAAGGTATCAGGGAAGACAATATATATGTTTTCTATTTGTTAGAAGAAACTAACATTTCAGGTAGATGCTTAATGGCCAAGAGTGATGAGAGTCATCTGTGGCATATGAGACTCGGTCACGCTAATATGGATACGATCTCAAGATTATCCACAAAGAAGCTAGTACGCGGTTTACCGGATGTTACATTCAAGAAAGACTCGGTATGCAGCCAATGTGAAAAGAACAAAGCTACCAGATCCACATTCAAGTCAGTAAATGCAGTATGTACTACTAGACCTTTACAATTGCTTCATATGGACTTATTTGGTCCTAGCAGAGTTGCTAGCCACGGAGTTAAACTTTATGCTTTCGTAATTGTAGATGATTTCTCTAGATACACGTGGGTATATTTCTTAACACGCAAGAATGATGCATTATCCGAATTTGTAGCCTTTTGCAAGAAAGTACAAAATGAAAAAGGTTACATGATCACTCGAATCAGAAGTGATCAGGGAGGCGAATTCGAGAATACTGATTTTGAGTAATTTTGTGACACACACGATTTTGTACACGAGTTCTCCTGTCCTAGGACTCCACAAAAAAATGGAGTTTTGGAACGTAAGAACAAAACTCTAACCGAAATGGCCAGAGTAATGTTAGACCAGTTTAATCTACCCAAATATTTTTGGGCTGAAGCTGTCAATACAGCTTGCTTTTTTCTCAATAGAGTTCTAATTCGACCCAAATCGAAGAAGACTCCATTTGAGTTATGGTTTGATAGAATTCCATCTGTTACATACTTTAGAATATTTGGTTGTAAATGTTTTATTCTTAATACAAAAGACAATTTGGGAAAATTTGATGAAAAGCTGGTGAAGGAATATTTTTAGGTTATGCGGCCAAGAGCAAAGGATACAGAGTCTTCAACAAACGAACCATGATCATCGAAGAGTCAATCAACGTCACTTTTGATGAACTAAATCAAATGACTATCGATGACAGTGATGAAGATCTGACTGCATCAAGCTCAACATCAGCTGATCCTCAACCAAGCTCTGCACTAGCTGAACCTCCTAGAGAAGATCCAGGAACCAGCTATCTTCAGAATCTACCGAAAAGGTTGAAATTTACAGCTGATCATCCAAAAGATTTGGTAATTGGTGATATTACCAAAGGAGTAAGTACTCGTACATCCAGTAGAGATATTGTTTCTAGTGTTGCATTTATTTTACAGCTAGAACCCAAAACTATTGATGAAGCATGTAGTGATAGTTTTTGGATAGATGCTTTGCAAGAGGAATTAAACCAATTTGAATGGAATCAAGTTTGGGAACTTGTTCCCAGGCCTATTGATCATCCGATCATTGGCACCCGTTCGGTATTCTAAAATAAACTCAATGAGAATGGTTTAGTGACTCGTAACAAGGCTCAACTCGTAGCTCAAGGATACAATCAAGAAGAAGGTATCGACTACGATAAGACTTATGCCCCAGTTGCGAGATTAGAATCCATTCGCATGTTATGTGCATTTGCATGTTTTCATGATTTCAAACTATTTCAAATGGATGTCATGAGTAATTTTTTAAATGGTTTTATAAAAGAAGAAGTTTTTGTAGCACAACCTCCAGTTTTCACGGATTTCAAAAACCCTGATTATGTTTTCAAGTTGAGGAAAGCCTTATACGGTTTAAAACAAGCCCCTCGTGTTTGGTATGATCGTCTAAGTTCTTTTCTACTTGACAACGGTTTTTCAAAAGGCAAGGTTGACACTACACTGTTTATTAAGTCTTTTAATGGCAAACTTTTTTTAATTCAAATTTATGTTGATGATATTATATTTGGATCTACTGATGAATCTCTGTGTCAAGAATTTTCTAAGTGTATGCAGAATGAGTTTGAGATGAGCATGATGGGAGAGCTGAAATTCTTTCTCGGATTACAAATCAAACAAACTGATAATGGGACATTTATAAATTAAGCCAAGTACACAAAAGACCTGCTAAAGAAGTTTGATCTGGACAATGTCAAACCTATTGGCACTCCAATGGCAACTTCAACAAAGCTTGATTCAGATGAACAATGCAAGCCAGTTGACACACGTAAGTATCGTGGTATGATTGGTAGTTTATTTTATTTAACTCCTAGTCGTCCAAATACAATGTTTAGTGTTTGCCTGTGTGCACGTTTTCAAGCTAATCCAAAGGTATCACATCCGTCCGCAGTTAAGCGTATCTTTCGATACCTTAAGGGCACTTCTTCTGTTGGCTTGTAGTATCCCAAAACTAAGTTCTTTGACCTTATTGGTTATTCGGATGCAGATTTTGCTGGATGCAAAGTTGATAGAAAAAGTACCAGTGGCACATGTCATTTCTTAGGCAAGGCTCTAGTCTCATGGTTTAGTAAAAAGCAAAATTCTGTAGCCCTATCAACAACAGAAGCTGAGTACATCGCCGCAGGACGTTGTTGTGCTCAGATTTTGTGGATGAAACAAATCCTAGAAGACTATGATTTATTTTACACACATATTCCCATTTTCTGTGATAACACGAGCACTATTAATTTGACTAAGAATCCAGTATGTCACTCTCGTACTAAACATATCGAGATTCGACATCACTTTCTTAGAGATCATCATCAAAATGGAGATATAAACCTTGTGTACATAGATACTGAAAATCAACTAGCTGACATCTTCACTAAACCTCTAGCGGAAGATCGTTTCAATTATTTACGTCGAGAATTAGGAATTTTGGACGTCAATAATATTAATTAATTTTGTTTTATGATTATATATCATTACGCAAAAACTGTGTTAGAGACAAGCCAATAAAGAGTCTGTCTGTCACCACAACTACGGTTGAAGCGAAGCGGTACTTAAGAGTTCTCCGGTGAACCTCCGCCAGCTGGGACAGTACTCCTACAGCTAATCTGAAATAGTCGCTGTGTAACGACATTTAATCTATAAAATAATATTAATTATGTTAATTGAAGTTGAAATGACTAATCTTTGAATTAAACATTTGAAATGAGACAATGAAAAAGAATGGCAAAAATCAACTATAAAGAACCCTAGGCGAATTCGGACAGAGCTCTGACCGAATTCGGTCCGAGTTCGGTTGAGGGTGTCAGATTATATATACAGAACCCGAGAAGCCTTTCTTCTTCATTGCTTCCAAACTACATCATAACAGCAGCAGCAGCCGCGAAGGAGCCCCGAACCCTAGCTTTTCACCACCCTCCTTCTTCCAATCCAAGTGGTGAAATCAATCCAAAATTTGGATTCGTGCGGAGTTCGTCATTCTCTCCGACATACTTTAATTTCAGGAGGTATAACTCTATCTTTCTCCACTTTTCAATTAGTGCATTTTTAATTCAATTTGCACAAATGGCACCCAAATTCAATCCTTCAAAGAGGAAGAAGACGAACCCCAGTGAGGAAAGGTCATCTTCGCATCCGCATACAGATTCCCTCTTTTCGCCGGTCCAAACGAGCGACGGCACGTTCGACGGGTTTTTCTTTCAAACCCTAGACCAAGCCCTACTGTGGTATGGAGACTTCTTCATGAGATCCATATACACAGGCGCTCCAGTCAAATGGACTGTATTTCCTGATCATCGTCATTTCTTTGAGGCATTAGAGTTACATCTTTTTGTTAAAATCTTCTTCCCTATAGCAACTAATGCTATTAGATTATTTTATTGCAATCTCATATTAAACACTTTTGATGTGAGCACTCGTGTTGGAGGTATTGATATCAATTTCAATGATGACCTCTTAGCGAAGATCCTTTGTATCCCTAACGTAGGTGAACCGCTAGTTGACATCACTGAATTTGATTTCCCCGAAGGCACGACACTCGCCAGTTTCAAAGCGGAACTCTGTGCACCTGATAGAGTATGTTCTGGAAAGTTCAAGGCTAACAACCTGAACTTGTTTAACTATGAATTGCATCGCATCATCTATTCCACTATCCTTCCAAAATCTACTTCAAAGGATGATGTGACTTCTCTTGAGCTATCCGTCATGTACCACATTCTTAAAGGGATTCTATTTTCTGCCCATAAGACCATGATTCAGATGATGGGTCGTTGTCGTACAAGAGATAGAAATCTCTCTTACGCGATGATTCTCTCATGCATCTTTCAGCGCTTCGATATCGATCTGTCGACTTGTACTCAGGACCCTGAGCCCAAGTTTCTTCAGTTATCTCGTCGTAGCATGACTGCTTTAGCTCCACCTCCTGCTCCTCCTACTGCACCTCTTCCACCACCTCATCAGTATGCCATGACATTTGAGGGCATACATCAGCATTTATCTGCTTTGCACGTCTCGATGACGGATATGGCTCGTGAGCGTGAGTTTCGCGACGTCACCCGTTATCAGGCGCTTGTAAATTCCTTAGCTGGTCTTCGTTTCGCCCAGACTGGTCATTCAGCCGGTTCCATCCCTAGAGATCCAGCTTTCTCTGGTTACCGCTGTGAGGATGAGGCTGTTCATGCCTACTTCCAGTCCGGTAACGCCTATGATTGGTACCGTCCTGATCGTGCTCCACTTCGTGACTTTGTTGGTGAGTTCTACGCTGGCGCCCCTCCTCGTCCTTCTGGCGCTGGTACCTCTGGAGCTGGTCCTTCAGGACATGCTGGTCGAGCTGATGATGATGATGAAGAGATGTGACTATATGATTTTGAGTGATATTTTATTGTGCACTTGGAAATGCTCCGACATTCCAAGTTATTATCAGTACTTTTTGATTATTATTAGCACTTCCTAGTTTGCTTCAGTAGTTTGTTATTTTCATGGACATGTTTATTATGCCTCAGTTTATGGCATTCCAGTTTATTTCAGCACTTTGTTTATGATAGCACTATTTCTTATATTGCTTCATTCTTTATAACTGCCTGTGAAATTACATGCCTGTGATGATTTTTTAACAATACATGCCTGTGATATTTCTCTAGTTTTATGCCTTATTTCTTTTATATGTGTTTTTTCACTATTTGTTACTTATGCATTGATTGCGGGGGAGCTTTATATTTTGCAATTATTTTGCTAAGTGACAAAGGGGAGAAAAATTAAAAGATCTAACATTTTTTTTGAGATAATACAGGATATGAACAATTCTACTTTTTGATATTTTGAACAAGCTTAAATGTTATATCATTCATAGTTTGTCAATTATCAAAATGGGGGAGATTGTTGGCCCATTGGTCATATGGTCAACCTGATTTTAATAATTGATCAAACTCTGTCTAGATATACGAAGCTAGTCGGGACATCTCGGACTCTTGGACATGATCAAGAATGGCTATCCACTGAATTCAAGACCGAAGATCTGTTTGCCTACTCGAGTCTGTAATTTCTTATGCAATGTATTTTTTATTTTATTTGAGTCTAGGAATTTGTTGTACACCGAGTCGTACTGGCAAATAGGCTACCCTTAAATGAGTTCAAAATGTTTTTAAAATGTCCTTTCAAAAGGGTTTTCAAAAAGATTTTCAAAAATCACCAAAAACCTTTTTTAAAAACCCTAACTAAACCCTGACAGAACTCGGACCGAGTTCGGCCAGAGTTCGGTTAGTGGCCGTTTGATTTTTGAATTCTCTGGAACTTGGTCCTCCTGCAGTTGCGGATTTGACCGAGATTTGCTTATAGAGTTCTGCCCGAATTCTGACAGAATTCTGTCTTTAGAATTCCTATAAATAGAGAAGGATTTTGATCATTTCAACTCACTCATTCACTTTCAATCTTCTCTCTATCTAAAGTTTTCAGTCTTCCAAAGAGTTTTCTAGAGCTTTCAATTTCAGATCCCAAGCCAATTACAATCCTCTAGTCGATTTGCCAGTGCGGTACGGCCTAGAAGTTTCTGAGAGATTATAATCAGAAGGCTTGATTGAAGAATACCTCATCACATTTGAAGTTGGACGAGTTCTTCGTATCAAAGCTCGCGTTGTAGAAGTTGCAAGGACTTCGTAAGAAAACTTGCAGTTTTTCCAATAGTGGATTCAACTGGTAGCAAGAGTTCTACCGACTGGATTAGTCCTCAACAGAGGGAAACCAGTATACATCGCTGTCTTTGCGTTTGCTCTCTTAACTCTGTCTTTACTTTATTTTAGTTGTGATTAATATTCTGTGATTGTGCTGCTAACATTTTTTAATTAGCATTATTCCGCTGCCAACTCTATTCACCCCCCCTCTAGAGTATTACGCTTTACTATTTTGTTCCTACAATATCTGCTCTACGGCGTACCCCTTGGGTCTGGTTGCACACCATCCAAGGGTCCCGTAAGCACGTGTTCTTCCTAGGCCAGACCAGTCCCCCGTGGCTACGGGTACCGTCTGAGGAACAAAATCAAATCCTTGTGCACCGGTACACAAGTTGTCCAGTGACCATGCAGACTCGACCCACTTTCATATTTCAGGACCGTTTGATTGTCTTTACTTTCATTGTTTTACTATCTTTTGAGTTCCACATTCAAGACTTCTATCATTTGAGATCCCTCGACGACCCACGGTCGCGAGCATTCTTTCCATGTTACCATATCATTTTATTCAACTCATGAATGCCTATTCGATAGTCCTTTTTCAAAAACTTATTAAATCAACCATGGTTCATGTCTTAATGCTAAGTCCGTGCATCGTGCCTCAAACCGACTTACGTTCTACGCGACGCTATCGCCCAAGTCATACTTTATATAACGGGCCTTGAGACCGTAAGACTATGTGGTTATATCCAACCGTAGAACTCATAGGACCATGCTTGTTACCACTCCGATAGCCTTTTTACATAACTGGCCTAACTTAACGCACAACAAATCGACGAACAAAGGCTGCATCAAGCCTCGTACTGCGAAAATGTGTCGCGTATGCGTTTAACTTTGAACGACCATATCATTTGGTTGCCTAGACTTACGCCAACAGTCGTGCGACGCGACTTAACTCATGGGGCGGTCAGGGCTATGCTAAGCCTTTGGACGATGGGATCGTTCATGCTTTATGAAGCATTTATGCGGGCGACGCCTATGACTTAGGCTAACTCTGAGCTTTGTGTCGAATACCAACTTTCCTTCTTCCAAGCCACGGGACGAAGGACCAAGTGTCATTTTCAAAGCACGCCGTGCACCAACTCTAAACCATCCGTTGGACCATTCCATATTCTATCTCAATTCGACCCTTCGGGATTTCTCCCTTTAGCTATGTGGATTTGTCTCTTTTATTATTAAGCCTACTTGTACAAGTTGAAAACATGCATTTTATTATGTGAAGGCAAAGATGAGGCGAGTTCACCGAAACTACCCCACCTGTGTGATGCCTCCGAGCAAGCCGTTGCAAGGCTAAGTTCGAATGCCGTTGGTGTTTCGATTCCTCCAATTGACTGAGCGGGACGGGGCACTACATCATACACCACTCAGAAAAAGTTTCATCCTCGAAACTTACTGAGTACACTTATCGACTTATAACTTCTACATTTAAGGACTCTCGCACACACTACAACTATGCGTTCCCTCAATCCGAGCCACGCTCGTGCTTATCGCTAACTTAGTCGTAAGGCACACCAATCGATCAACCAACATTCAAACTTGTCTCAATTCAATGATCATCATTATTTCTTCGAAACTCACGATCTCAAAATCCTCGACACTTTTCCGTTCCTCAAGTCTCACTTGATTCAACGTATCACTTAGTTGGATCGTGCACATATTCCAGGCGTCCCCAAAATACATGTATTTCAGCCAAGCCTCGTGATAGAGAATCCGTCATCACCACTCGAGTCAGATCGTGCACATATTCGGGCGTCCCTGATATACGTACATGTCAACCGAGCCTCATGAGTGGTGCCTCCACAATTTCTTATCGCTTCGCACTCGAACGTCTGCCTAACCGCTAGGCTATCTCTTTTCGTCAGTATTGGAATCATAGTTCCCAAACAACGATATCAACACTGACCCCATCCTAAGGTCAAACCAAATTGATAGTACGGGACTATCTACCCAAGCTCGCATCACTCCGATTTCTAAACATCAAGCACTGATTTCCTACTCACATCCCAATAATCGTCGCACGGGGTCCGAGTCGTTCAGCAAAGCCATCCTACGATAATTTATGTTCAACCAATCCTCAACAAGAACATATCACTCGTTCATCAAGCCATTTCGTATAGTCTATCTCTTTGAACATATTCGACATAGTCCGTCTATCAATCCTTCCAAGTCAAGCACGCTACGACACAATTCATCGCTAAACCATAAGTCACATTTCATACTCCCTAAGTCATTTATCCCAATTCACGAAATCGATCACAAGGTCATCTGAATTAACAATACGTTGCACCCGGATCTCACGCGAGTCAGATTATCCACGGTGGGCATGAAATCACCATGCAACGCTCCCACGGAATAATCATTCTCATCGGGGCGTAACTCTAGTTTTGAGTCTAGACTAATTCATTCTCGATACGTGAATTGGTCCTACTTAATCCTCAAGTTTATTCAATCTTCAATCACAAGTCCAAACATCCTCAAATTTTCCTTCGTATCAAACCAACAAGTCGAGACAATCAAAGTTGTCGCATCCTGATTTTCCGAGTTCGATCATTTTTATGACATGAATTACCATGTCAGCACTCACACGGAACAATCGCCCCAAATTTGACGCAACACATGTGCGAGATTGGAGTTGCGCTCGCGCAAGACAAGAATGTCGACGCTGTGGTTATCTGCATAACCCTCAAGGCAATCATTTTCATCCAACATTCATCTCAATCAAAATCCGAAGTAGTGCATCCAACCGAACAATAACACTTGTATGATCATCATTTGCCGAGTCAGAGTACCCCCGAGTTATCGCATTATCGATCTTTGATACGCCTCAATACCATCGACGATATGCGTAACTTGACGATCTTCCTTTGTAACCAATTTTGAGTCGTGCGAACGAAGCTATCGTCCAATTGGATAATCTCCTCGATATTTAAATTCAAGTTCGATCATTATCCCTCGAATCATTCACACATCAATTTCCTCAAACCCTAGTTCACGTATTGTTCATCCGTCTATCTTAAGTCATCGACCAATATATTTCCTCAATTTACATCATTCCTTGCTAACTCAAATTATCGAACAATATTCAATCCAATCCTTAGAGTCATTGCGTAACTTCAAAATTCAACTGTTCATGCACGCTATCTATCTATCGTGCTAACTTTTTATTTACGATCCATATCAATTTCTTCGATCAAGTCATCCGTTCGCTACACCTTAACTTTTTTCTCGATTCGATTTCACCTACTCAATCATTTTTGCGTTTCATACTTGCGAAATCATCAATCCCGTGCACGTCAATTTTCTAAGTTGTTTGAATCACACATCGTCAAATCTTAAGACTATATTTTGCTCAATCATATTCAATCTAAGGCTTTGCATCCACGCGACGCTTGCTTGCTGATAGACACATCGACACCCCACATCCTCAATCGATCGATCGACATTTCTGAGACTATCGTATACACCATTCAGGAATGAAGTCATTCAACAAATCTTCAAAACTATCATTCGAATCAAAATCGACTTCTTCGAATCCCGTTCAAAACATTCCTCTACTTTCAAGCACGCTCATCAATATCGCATCGACGTTATCATCGCTCCATAGCACCCCTATCGATAGTTATCTTATTTACTCAATCAAGTCTAACCCATCTCGTGCTTGAAATATTACGAATCCTACATTTGACTTTGCTAAGGTCAACACGATCCTTGGTGTATATGCCCAACCCGACTTAGCCAACCGTGCTTAAGCGAACCATCTTTTTGTTTTAACAAAAACTATTCTCCTATATTTTGCAAAATAGATAGACTTATTGTATGGACATCCCTGGGACATTTGAGAGAGAGCGCACCAACGATATCAATATGCGAAAGCAACATTCAGAGTTTACAGAAACATCAGAGTTAAAGAATTTAATCGATAGTCCAAGGATGTAAAGCCGTGCTCTGATACCATCATGTCACGCCCCGCTCCCGTAGGAGCGATCATCCTCGCTAAGGCATGATGTCGCACGAGCCTAGATTGCGCTCGTGCAAGGCGGGTTCTATAACGGCCGATTTAAACGGCTGTGACAGGGTCGTCGCACAGAAGTCCCAAGCAGAGACATTGAATAATAGTAGCGGAATTTAGAACAAAACACAAGTTATTCAAAGAAGCTATTTTTTGATATTGAAACAAAGGTTACAATAGGGCGCAAGGCTAAGAATACAATCGCTCAAACTCACTCTTCTCATATTACAAGTCACTCAGCTCTCTCTCATCTCTCAAATACAAGTCTTGAGCTAGCGGATGCTTCAGTAGACGACGTCCATACATTATGTCTCGTATAAGTCTTGACTCCATGCAGCCGTACTCTTCGAATCGCCAAGGTACTTCGTGCCTCGACGCATCCAAGTGAGCTCTGCGCCACAAGCTTCTACCTGTGCCTGCATATGAAAACTATATGGGTGTCAGTACTAAACTGTACTGGTGGAATGAGCTCCTTGCCCACCCATACAAAACCAACACATTTTATTTGCTTTTGCGCAACATAGTCCCCTTTATGATTGTCTTTCTACTCTTTCCTTAGGATTAGTTTTAGGATAGACGCGTTGGCCTATTTTGTGTCTCAAGACCATTTCGTGCTTGCAATACAACGTTAACATATACCTTGTCTTTAGACTCTTCTCGTACCGACAATATTAACCTATCAAGTCGTGTTTGCCTTACGGCTTAAAATCAGAAACGCAACTACGCGATGAGGCTCCATTTCCGTATGACCGTGCTACAAACCCTTGCTAAGGCCGTGCCTCGCAACTCAGTGAGACTTAACCATATTTCCGCCTCGTAGCCCTTGCTAGTTTGATCATCAACTGATCCAATCAAGACTTGTGAACTTAGTGTCACTTACCCATCTTGCCTTGCGGTGATTCCTTACTTAAACCCGAGACGACTCAATCCAACTTATGCAACTCTATGCCAACATCTTAAGACTCGACGCTAAAACTCTTGTCGAAGCATGATGCCTCTGTTGATGCCGAATCTTAGGCCCAAACAATCTTTGTGTTCTAACTTGTACACATACCTTCGACTTGACTCCTTGATGTAGTGCACTCACGACTGGACTCAATCCAAAGGCACACTTGCGGATTGCCGTCCATGCCGATTCATCTATATGAACTTGGTCACTAGCATGACAAGCTATCTTGGACCTTCATTGGATATGAGGATACGTTCGTGAATAATGAGGTACGATCTCGCCAAATTTCCCCTAATATTCGCTCTACGGTGCACCCCTTGGGTCAGGTCACACACCATCTAAGGGTCCCGTAAGCACGTGTTCCTCCTAGGCCAGACCAGTCCCCCATGGCCACGGGTACCGTCTGAGGAACAAAATCAAATCCTTGTGCACCGGTACACAAGTTGTCCAATGACCATGCAGACTCGACCCACTTCCTCATTTCAGGATCGTTTGATTGTCTTTACTTTCATTGTTTTACTATCTTTTGTGTTCCACGTTCAAGACTTCTATCATTTGAGACCCCTCTACGACCCACGGTCGCGAGCATTCTTTCCATGTTACCATATCATTTCATTCAACTCATGAATGCCTATTCGATAGTCCTTTCTCCAAAACTCATTAAATCAGCCGTGGTTCATGCCTTAACGCTAGGTCCGTACATCGTGCCTCAAACCGACTTACGTTCTACGCGACGCTATCGCCCAAGTCATACTTTATATGACGGGCCTTGAGACCGTAAGACTATGTCGTTATACCCAACCGTAGAACTCGTAGGACCGTGCTTGCTACCACTTCGATAGACTTTTTACATAACTGGCCTAACTTAATGCACAACGAATTAACGAGCGAAGGCTGCGTCAAGCCTTGCATTGCGAAAACGTATCGCACATGCGTTTAACTTTGAACGACCATATCATTTGGATGCATATACTTACGCCAACAACCGTTCGACGCAACTTAACTCATGGGGCGGTCAGGGCTATGCTAAGCCTTTGGACGATGGGACCATTCATGCTTTATGAAGCATTTATGCGGGCGACGCCTATGACTTAGGCTAACTCTGAGCTTTGTGTCGAATACCAACTTTCCTTCTTCCAAGCGACGTGACGAAGAACCAAGTATAATTTTCAAAGCACGCCGTGCACCAACTCTAAACCGACCGTTGGACCATTCCATATTCTATTACTACTAAAATAAGACAGATTAGCGACGTCCAGATACGTCGCTAATTATGGAAAATACGTCGCTAATCGTAATTAGCGACGACTTTATCGACGAAAAAATGAAGGTCGCTTTAAAGCTTGTCGCAGATGAGAAATTTGTCGCTCTACGTTGCTGTTTGCGACGTCACTGCCGTGTCGCTGGGTCGTCGCAAAGTTAGCAACGTAGAGCGACAAAAACTTTACGTCGCAAAATTAGCGACGTAGTGCGACTACTTAGCGACATTTATTTCTATTTATGTGATGATATGGCATGTCTGCTACATCAGCATAGTAGCGACGTACAGTGACGTAATGCCGCTAATTAGCGACGTCCCCATACATCGCTATACTTCGCAGATCCGTCGCTATCCGTCACAAAATACTAAAAAAAATTTTAAAAAATATAATCTGTATTTTTGTTATGCTGTGTGTCTGTGTTTACAATGTGTGTGAAGTGCAGTGTTCGAACCATCGACAGTTTTGCTTACTGTTTTATGTTTTATCTTGGATAGAAAGAGCAACAGTTCAGGGTGCACTTCTCAGAGCTTCCTCTTCACGTCCTTCTCGGGATCCTGTACGACGTCCCGAAAGAGTGAAGGATGTGAAAATGAAAATCTCAGAAGTACACCCTGAACAGTTGCTCTTTCTGTCCAAGATAAAACAGACAACAGTAATCGAAACTATCGATGGTTCTGAACACTGTATTTTACATATATTGTAAACACAGACACATATCATCACCAAAATATAAATTATATTTTTTTAAAATTTGTATATCAGATCATCGCTTATAATCCAGCGTATGTATATTTGTCATCCCCGTCGCAAATATCATCATATATAATTAACAGTCTTCCATCATAACAGTCTACAACTAATAGATGAATAACAGTCTTAACAGTCTACAACTAAATATCATACATGTACTCAATAAAAATACCAACAAATTAAATATCACAAACATATATGCCCAACAAACATACATGTCCAACAGAGTCGAATAATAATGAAAATCAGTGTACAGAACGGTCAATGGGCCCATAGTGCCAATACATACAAAGATGATAAAAAAAATCTACTAGATCACTGAGGACCCCTGCCGCGCATCTGGGATAGCATGTACTCATACTGCTCCTGTGTGAGCTGCACCGAAGGGGCAGTAGGAGACAGTGTAATGTCTGGAGTCGGTGCTGTCGATAGATCGGGAGGACATATCTGCTCCAGCTCTCGCAGTCGCTCACTATACGTAACAAGGGTAGTCACCATCCTTTTAGTACTCTCCTCAATCGAAGCCGATACCTAAGTGAGTGAGGCAGACATGGTCCTCTGCGATCCCTCCAGCTCGACCTGTCTACGCTCTGTGCGCTACGTAGACTCGGTGAGCGTGTGCAAGCTGGCAATTATAGCCTGCTGCAGACTCATCAGCTCCTGTATACTGTGCTCGACTGCATCAAATCGTGCAGTGATCATCGGAGGGTCGGATCGTCGCTCTGCGGTAAGGTGATCAAAAATCTGCTGCTGCAACTCGCGATACAGCTCGTCGATCTGATGACAAATATCCTGAGCTCGTAATGACGCCTGCGAAACTGGAGACTGCGCACTGACAGAGGGGGCCCGGGATGACTATGAAGCCAAATAGACGCCGTAGGATCCCGAACTGTAGTACGTACCCTTTTGAAGATCGCCAACGGCGGTCATCCAGATGTCGTCCAGCGATGAAGCTGTAGGCGACTGAGAGGAAGTACCAGCCCCTCCCTTTGCTGGAGCACTAGCAGCAGCCGCCTCCTCTTGTAGCCGAATAAACTCGGCCTAGAACAATATTTGTTAACCTATAAGTGTTTGCTAAAGTCTATATTGATATCCATTTTCCTGTTTTCTAAATTATAGTAAATTAATATAAAGAATAGAACGTACAAATACCTGTATCGCCCTCTCATCAATGAACTCCCCAGCCCTCCGATGGGGGACCAAGAAGACGGTCACCATGTTGGGGTCCTCACCCTTTTTTACCTGTTAAAATATATTATCTATTATCAGTATTAAACATTCTATCCAACTATATATAAAATGATGTCCGTCATAGCAAACGTACCAGACAACGAAAATGCTCTATCATCAGAATGGAGCCACCACACCACTTACTGGCGGTCAACCGTGCCACCTTGGCCTTGTCAGACCGCTCCTGGTACCTGGCCTCGGCAAATCTAGCCTTCATCGCAGTCCACTGCACTGGCATGATCCAACCATGGATCGGCTTTTCGGAGCGATCACGAGACTTCTGGTCGTGGATCGCATCACGGATGAGCTTGCCTATGACGGCAGAAAATTGGGCCTCGATCTTCGCCGCCCGGTGTGGTGGATAGAAATAGGTCCTCTACAAGAAGTAAAATAGAAAAGTTATATAATATACACAAATGATTATTAATTTTAAAAATAAACAAAATTTTTACCTTGAAGTGGGCCAACCAAAAGGCCTTCCTATCTGCGGGAGCATCTGAGTAGTTAATCCAAGGCCCATCATAGTTCTGCCTTAGAAATAAGCCCAGCTGTCTCTGTACTGCAGGAGGCCGATATCTATACAATAATAAATTTCATGAATATATATATACATATAATCATTTGAGAAAAATATATTAACTAATTAACTTACTTCGTAGGCCCGTCATCCAAATCTCCATACGCGTCTCGTCCGGGGGATCGTATGGAGGGTCGCTCTCACCTCCTGGCTGGGCAGGATCAGTCTGATCGCCGTCCTCCATATGCTCGGGTCGGCTCTCCCCATGGAGCCATCGGCAGGAGGAATGCTGGACGCAGGAGGAATACTGGACGCGGGATCAGGAATGCAGGACGACGAGGGAAGAGTCGCCAACCTGCTGGAACTGCCCTGTCCCGGTAATGGACCGAGAATAGAATGGTACACTGGCGTACTCGAAGATGAGAATGAGGGTACGGAATCTGTATCCCCAGCCCGAGGCAGACGGGATTGCCTAACATAATATCCTCCGTATCGTCCGGGTCTAGTCATACCTGATAATAACATATGACAATAAAATAAATATACATATTTATATGATAGACATCACAAAATTTTCAAAAATTTCATAGACACAGATAAAAGTGTCACTAAAGTGTCACATATTTATATGATAAAAGTGTCACTAAAGTACCAAATATGATGATAAAACAAACAAACAGATTTAATCCTCTTCTGAAAATTCATCTAATTCATTTAGCTCTTCTTCTTCTTCTTCTTCCTCCTCTACATCTTCACTTTCATCTGCATCTTCCTCTTCAGATAATTCTACTTCTTCTACACAATAAGATGTGTAATGAGGAACTTCCGTCGTGTCCACTTCTACAATATTTGTTACAAGAGGTAGTTCATCCTCCTGATAAGCTATATCATCAACCTCAAAGGTCTTTCTAGCTTTGGTCTTGCATACCGCCCACCAGTCCGACCTTGTTGTTTCCCGTTTAGGATAACTTGTGAAGTACACGAGCTGAGCATGACCTGATAGGACAAATGGTTCATAGGTGTAATGCTTGTGGTTCGTATTACGTATTTTGGAATACGTGTACGTATTTTATCTTGTATTGCATGATTCCTTGCTTAGTTTTCTTCTTGGCTTGGTTTATTCTTGAGTTGGTTCGGCTTGGCTCGGTTTGCTTTGGTTCGTTATGAACCAAGGGTGAACCCCCTACCTACCACCACCACTACCATTTATTAACCCCACTTCCTTCTCTCTCTTAATTACTCTTCTTCTTTCCTCCATTACTTCTTCACCTACCAGAGAGAGAGGGGTCTAGGCAAGTGCAACTTGCTTTACGGAGGAACTCCAATTTTATTGCTTCAATCTCTTCCTTACAGCATTTTAACTTACTTTAGTACTTGGCATTTCCACTTTCCATGGCTAGATTCTTGTAGATCTAAGTTTACCTTATTTTTGGAATTCTTGGGTTTTGATCTACTTAATCTTGTTATTTCTAAGTTTTGATGGTTCCATGTTGTAGAGCATTTTATTCTGCCCCGTTTTGACCTATGGAAGTTCAGATTTGGACCTCGGATGAAGGTTTTAGGCAGCTTGGAAGCTATGGCTTCATGGTGTTCTTCTTCTCGAAAATTTGGAGACGTACAGTCCGAGCCGTATGGAAGCACTTGACCGCATGAGCATTCATGCGGCAAGTCTTTCCAGCCGCTTATGCTCACTGTTCTAGCCGCATGCTCTATTGCCTGGACTTGACCGCATGACAAGTTCATGCGGCAAGTATTCCTTTCCGCCGCATGTAGTCATTTTTACTTAAACCGCATGACTGAGCTTCCCAGTCCAGCCGCATGAGAAGTTCATACCCAGCCGCATAAAAATTTCTTTATCCCCTGGCCGCATGGGACTCGACTCGGTTCTGCCGCATAGCCTTTTGCTTTGCGGGCCACATGAACCCGAGTCCGTTCCAGCCGCATGAGAGCCCTTCCCCCGTGAGCCGCTTAAGCGCCAATCTTCCTAGCCGCATGGAATGTCCTGGCTTAGCCGCATACGCCTCTCCCTTACCGCTGGCCGCATATGACTGATACCCTTCAACCGCATAAACCTTTCCCTTTTTTTGCCGCATGCGCCTGACCCTATTCAGCCGCATGGACTGTTCTCTTCCCAGCTGCAGGAGATCATTCCTGGCCACATATGCCTGAGCCGTATAGCTCTCCTATAGCTCTGTGTACTGTTAGTTTATTATTATTTTGCCCATGTCTTGTAACCTCCTTGTGTAACTTGAGTTCTTATGGCATACACCTTTACCTTTATTGTATATTTTTACACCCATTTTATATCCTTACGCCTTTTGTCCTGAACTTGATAAATCATAATTTGATTGACATAATTGAAATGACAATTGTACATGACATGGTGTGACAAGGAACTAGCATGACATGATAGTGGCCCGTCGTGGCGTACTCCTGACAAGTAAACCTGACATAATATATCTTGATAAGCTATTGCGACGGCTACCTGACATGACATGACCTGTATAATTAACTCGGACACCGTGGGCGATTGTGCTTGTATAAATAATCCAGTCCTGTATTGCATCATGTCTAGGATAGGACTCCTGAGTACCACGGTCAGGAGTACCTTCTGAAATGGACTAAGGCTAAATAACTAGATTAATATATTAGTCATAACGAGATCTCCCAGCTACAGGCAATCCCGTTACTTGGGCACGCCTGGGATCTGTAGCCTGCCATCGAGTAGGGCATATTTCCAGCATACTGTCATGTGTTGCACCCTTCAATCTACCTAAGGGTACATGCGTTTCCTGGACGATGTACCCACCTGAATTCAACCCCTAATTTTCGACCTGGGTAACCTGGATGGTCTGCAGGGCTTGTGGCTGTGGAATAATCTCGTTGCATCTTGTTAGTAATTAAGTCTGTGATAACCCTAGTTAGTTAAAGTATCAAGCCGTACTTATTGATTGGCCGTGATTATTGAATGGTGAATAATCAGTCTAGTCTTGTATTGATCCTGTATAGGTTGTTACATGTCCTGATTTTCTTACATATTCTTGCTGATAAATGGGAGAAACCAAGTTCGGTTCAGACGAAGGGTTACAATCCCGGTCCTTGTTTGGTTTAAGGATTGTAACCTGGTTATCTGAATGGTCCCATGGTTATCTTATCGTATATCCTCGTGATGTTATATTATCTCCTGTTTTATTATATATTATTATTATCTTCTGTGCTAATTGCTGGTTTTAGTTCCTAAGTGAAGCTTACTTTGTGGCACTTGCTCTTTCTGGGATCTGACCCAGCTGGTTTTGTATGGCCATATTTTGGAGCAGCTCCAGAGGATCTACCAACCTTCCAGCCCGATGGTAGCGACTAGACGTAACCAGGGCAACGAGTAGGTTTATTTTTGATCTCCCACTTTATTGTAATAATATTCTTTTGAGGCGCTTAGCCGAAGAGCACATGTTTAGCTCGATTGCACTTACTTACTGTCTGCCTACGGGCTGTAACATGAGTGACAGATCCTAGGGTTGATCATATATGACTAAAACTCTTGCTAGTCCTAACATTTTGTAACGACTAGCTTCATGATCAACTGAATATGTAATGTTTGGGATGCCTTACTATTGTATATTTGGTGATCTTACATCTTATAACATTTATTTGCTTGCTTGTGATTGAGACACTAGGCTTGTTCATGACCTTAAGAGACTGTTGGCTTGTAGTTAAACCCTCATGTATCTAGACAGCCGTGACCGTATAGCGAGATAGAATCCATTTCATATACGTAGCTGGCTATGTCTGCCCCTGCTCTCCAGTATTCTGGTTCTAGGGCGTGACAATAGGCTTGATATCGACGCCGATAGTTTATATCCACAAGACCGTGCTTGTCTACTTTCCACCCTTGACCTTCAATCAAATCGAACCAATCACACCTGAATAACATAATCTTAGCAGGCTCTAGTCCATAACTATATGTCATCTCCACAATCTCCCGTAGGACGCCATAGAAATCATTGCCCGCATCAACATATTTGTAGTTCGAAGATCTGATACACAAACAACTGTTTTTGGTGGAATCGAGATCCACAAAGTTGTCTCTGATCGGGCAAGTTGTTGACTTGGACCTGAACCCATTAACACAGTAGCTTGGCCATATTTTTGCAGCATAAATTGGTCCCTTGGCGTTCTAATAAACTCATTCTCAAGTCTTGCGTATGGACGATCGACCTAAATACCACGAAAAAATAAATTAAGCTCATTCTCAAGTGCATATACAGAAAGGTAATTACAGAGTTCTCAAGTCTTACATATGCACTCAACCGTGATGGAAAATAATGCCTCATTTTTTGTTCTAGTTCTTCTTCTGTTATGTGTGGCCTACCCGACCTCACATCATCATTAAATATACTGAAAACAACATCGTTCAATTAATGTAATAGTATAATAATCAATACTATTAAAATAATGTAGGCGTATTAATTACTTACCCCTCCAGCTTCTCTACTTCATCATCGTCGCAGTTGAGTAATACATACACCTGAACAGCCCTTAGCTTATCATCGTTCAGATATCTCTTCTTTATTTTACCCGATAGCTTTTTTGGGGCATTGAATACCTTCAGTATTGTATCATTACATTCATGATCTCCGTCGTCGTTTCTGGAAGCTTCTGTTCTATTAGTTGCAACATGAGGCTTGAAATACATCGAACAAAAGTTTGTGATCTCCTCGAGAACATAGGCATCACAAATAGAACCCTCGACCCGTGCCTTATTTTTGACCTTTCTTTTTAGGTGATTCAAATGTCGCTCGAACGGGTATATCCATCGATATTCGACGGGTCCACCAACACGTGCCTCATAGGATAGATGAATCGGCAAATGCTCCATAGAGTCGAAGAATTCAGGAGGAAACACCCTCTCTAGCTTGCACAGTGTTACCGCAATGTCCTTCTCTTGCTTTTCTAGACGATCAACGAGCAATTTCTTTGAACAAAGATCCCTGAAGAATATGCTAAGCTCCGTCAATGGATCCCAAACTGCCTTCGGTAAGAATTCTCGAAATATAATTAGAATTAACCTCTCCATGAATACGTGACAATCGTGGCTCTTCATACCCGTCAATATGTTTTCCTTCGGGTCGACACATCTTCTCAGATTTGACACATATCCGTCTGGAAATTTTTGGCCCTGTATCTACCGACAAAGTCTCACTTTATCCTCCTTGTCCAATGAGAAAGTTGACTTCGGCAGGAACTGTTTTCCATTCTTCTCTATCCAATGCAACGCAGGGCATTTGCATATTTCTTCTAAGTCCAACCTGGCCTTGGGATTGCCATTCTTTTTTCCTTTTACGTCCATCACAATATTAATTATGTTATCAAACACATTCTTCTCAATATGCATGACATCAAGATTATGTCTGATCAGATTGGTACTCCAATATAGCAGATTCCAGAATATGCTCCTCTTTGTTCAGTTATGATCTCTACCAAATCCATCGCACTTGTACCCAGTTGTAGGATCTTCGATAGCACTTGGAAAATCTCTAAGGCTATAAGTATACATCTGAAAATTTTGCTTCCTGGAAACATCGTACGTGTTAGCGCCTACTTCCCATAACTGATTCGACTCATCTATCAAAGGCTGTAAGTATACATCAATGTTTCTCTTGGGATTGTTCGGACCATGAATTATAACGGTTAGAAACATATACTGAGTCTTCATGCACATCCAAGGCGGTAGGTTATACGGAGTGACAATCACAGGCCAGCACGAATACTGGGATCCCGAAAGACCAAAAGGAGTAAAACCGTCAGAAGATAGCCCCAACCTGACATTACGCAGATCTGAAGCAAAATCAGGATACACTCGATCACAGTGCTTCCACGCTTCTCCATCGGATGGGTGATCCAACACTCCTTCAATCTGTACTCGCATGTGCCAACTCATATTTTCGGCCGTCTCTTTCACCATAAATAATCTTTGCAACCGCGGCGTTAAAGGCAAGTAGTGCATTGAATCGGTCGGTCTTCTTGCACCAGCAGACCTTCCTGTATTAGTTGTCTTATAGCGATCAGCATCATAAAATCTGTACACATCTGCGTCCTTGTCGTCTTTGTAGTACAGCATGCACCCATTGTGACAAGAATCGATTTTCTCGTATCCCATCCAGAGCGAGCTCACCATCCTCTTAGACCGATAGAAATCTTTAGGTAACTTAGCACCCGCCGGCAAGATCTCTATAATCAACTCCAACACTCGGTTGTAGCAATCTTGCGAAATGTTAAAATTTGACTTAATGCTCAACAGTCTTGTAACCACCTCCAACGGTGAATGATCCTCACAACCAGGATACAATGGAGTCCTTGCATTCTCCAGCAACTCCATAAACTTTATAGCATCGACATTCGGTGCCTCCTCAGCTGCATCATGAACGAAACTAGGCCCCGCAGCGTCGAAAACCATGTTCACGCACCCGTCGTCGTATGCATGATTATCTGAAACAAAATTAGGTCCCGCATGCATATACGGCTCAACATAAGGCTCCGGCTCTGATGCTAAAGACACAAGTTCTCTGTGTGCGGTCCACTGATAGTAATTAGGCGTGAAACCCCTCGAGTACAAATGATATGTCACTTCCACTTCTGGATAATATTTTACGTTATGGCATTTCACACACGGACACTTAATTTTGGTGTCGTCCATGTACTGAGGGAACGCCTTAGCAAACTGCAGGAACTGCTCTACTCCTGCTATGTATTCATCCCGCACACCACACATATCCAGGACGACGATTGTACATCCATGAACGATTCCGCAATTAGTAATTCATATCCATTGGAAAATAATTCTGCAAAGATGGACACACATTATCCAATAGGCACAAATTCGTATATCATATCTTATTATGTGACACACATTAGTAGCGGATAGTTACTAATAACCATGCTATATCGCACATAAGTTCTTGTGCATCCAACGTGTACACATACGCTATTGATTCTTACTGATGCCAATCTCATTCAGACACACTAGATTCGTTTCAATATCGCCAGGGTCAAGTTGAAAATTGTCTTAACATAAATTTTCCAGACTTGAATATAATGTCACCTACAACCGATATCTAAGACCCCATGACAAAGTCAAAGACCCCATGAATATAATGTCACCTACAACCGATATCTCATTCAGACACAATAGATTCTTTTCGATATCGCTAGACCATATATATATAATGTCACCTACAACCGATATCTAAGACCCTATGACAAAGTCAAAGACATTATTGACAAGACTTGAATATAATATCAACTAATTACAACCACAACTAGTACTAAATAAGTCTCCTAGTATGATATAGAGGTAAATAAATAGCATACTAGATTGACTGACAATCGACTGAACATCCTCTGGACACATACTCAAGCCTATACTACACACTCACAAAAGAAAAAGGAGGAAGGAAAAAAGAGACGACACACAAAAGAAAAATTCAGCGAGTGAGAACCTCACTATGTGCGAATATTATTCCGCAATTGCCACCCAAAGTTCTGCGAGGCACGTTGTACCTCGACCTTGGTAACAATTCTATTTTTATTTGATAAATCATCCTGAAACTCTTCGAATTTGACCAGTCGTCCTGAAATTCGAAGTGAGCTATTTGAAACTTTTCTGTTTTAATTAAAATCCCAAGTTGAGTATTGTCCCATTGATCCAGGCAATTCTGGCATGAACCATTGCACCGAGAGAAGCATATGATCATTTTCGACTGTGAAAATACAAGGTACTCGAATTCATGGACTGTGCGCGACGAATTTAGCTTGTATCCGTCAAATTCTACCGTATTGATATTTTTAAAATTTTATAATATTTTTTCGTGTGTTGTTCGAATCGGGATGAGACTTGCGTCATTGATGCACAACGACGAGTTTATCCTATAACATAAATTTTGTCCAATTCTAGGACCGCCAAAGTATCATTATTTTGTAGACCCGCAATTTATCGTTCTAACGTATCTGTATCACATCTCTAGATGAAAATTCTGACTACATCACTTGATACATTATGTCATATAATTAACATATTTGAAAGTAATTTCAGAATCCTTAGCTACGGCGATAGATGTGTTATAATACATGTAATATAATGCTCAATCCTTTGGGGGCCTTTGATTCAAAGTTTGGAGAATTGAAAATAGATTTTAGATTTCTTACCTATGTTTGGTATATGTATATATAGAATTGGGGAAAATATGAGAGGTTTCATATTTCCAATATTGTGGAAAAGTAAAACCCAAGGTCCCTTTAAGAATAGTTTTATTTTCATAGAAATATTATTTGAGTATTTTGTTTGGTCGATAATACCCTCTTTTTACTTCAAAAACTATAAGGCCATGTTTGGTTCACGGAATCATGGCATTAGAAAATGAAAGTAATTCATTTCCTATATTTGAATACCAAAGAAAATGTTTGGAAAAGGAACTGATTCCCAAAGAAAAATTAGGGAAAAGTTGTTCCTCCAACCACTTTTGTGTGTGTCCGTGTGTGTGTGTCTCTCTGTGTGTGTGGGGGGGGAGAGAAGGAGGAGGAGTTAGGTTAGGGTTTACCGGAGAGGAGGAGTAGCTCGGATTGGGGGAGGAGGAGCTCGAGGAGGAGGAGGTCGCCGGGGGGGGGGGGGAGGGAGTCGCCAAGGGGGAGGGAGTCGCACGAGGGGGAGGGAGTCGCTGGAGGGGTGGGGAGGGAGTCGCCGAGAGCTCGAAGGAATACTGAAATTTTCGAGTTTTCGAGTGAGGGGGAAAAAGGAAACAGTACTGTGCCCTAAGTAAAAAAGTTAGCGACATTAACAGTCGACGTCGCTAAACGTCGTAACCATTTTAATATATGGCGGCATATTTTAATAATATGTCGCTGAACGTCACTATTCCGCGACGTAATTAATCGACTGTCATTGAACATCGCTATTCAACGACGTTTTGCGATATCAATAGAAGGGAGTCGCTATATTACATATTTGGCGACGGTATTTTGTTCCGTCGCTAATATAGCATATTTTAGTAGTGTATCTCAATTCGACCCATCGGAATTACTTCCTTTAGCTATGTGGATTCGTCTATTTTATTACTAAGCCTACTTGTGCAAGTTGAAAATATGCAATTTATTATATAAAGGCAAAGATGAGGCGAGTTCACCGAAACTACCCCACTTGTGCGATGCCTCCGAGCAATCCGTTGCAAGGCTAAGTCCGAACGTCGTCGGCATTTTGATTCCTCCGATTGACTGAGCGGAATGGGGCACTACAGCACCAACAACCAATTCTGAATGATCAAGGACATGACTCAGATCCGGAATATACCGTCGCAATTAGGATACATAGAATACGTCATGTACCTCACATAAAGACGGTGGAGGAGCGAGACGATAGGACACATCACCTACTCGCTCAAGGATATCGAACGGCCCTATGTTCCTAGGACTAAGCTTTATCCGTACGCCGAATTGAATGACGCCACGGGTAGGCGAGATCCTAAGGAACACGTGGTCGCCAACAGAAAACTCAAGGGGACGCCGATGAGAATCGGCCCAATGGCGCTGACGATCTTGGGCAACTCGAAGATGATCTCTGACTTGTCTGACTACCTTGATTGTCTGCATAATTATCTCTGGACCAAGCATCTGTCTCTCGCCGACATCATCCCATGCTAATGGGGATATGCACTTCCTGCCATATAGTGCTTCAAAGGGTGCCATCAGGATACTAGCCTGAAAAATGTTGTTATAGGAGAACTCCACGAGATGCAGATGATCTTTCCACGAACCACCGAAGTCGAGTGTACAAGATCGCAACATATCTTCGAGAGTCTGAATCATGCGTTTTGACTGACCATCTGCCTGCGGATGATAAGCTGAACTGAACTTGAGACGAGTCCCCAAGCTCTCTTGAAGACTCCGCCAAAAGTACGATGTGAATCTTGAATCTCTGTCTGATATGATACTAACCGGCACTCTATGCAATCTGACAATCAGCCTGAGGTACATCTCTGCTAGCTGATCCGTCAACTGACCAATTCTGAAAGGGCTAAAATGAGCTACCTTGGTGAGCCTGTCAACTATAACCCAGATAGCATCTCTTCCAGCTGGGAATTTAGGTATCCCAGTTAAGAAATCCATGGTAATGTGGTCCCATTTCCATTCTGGGATCGGTAAAGGTTGAAGAAGTCCAGCTGGTCTCTGATGTTCAGCCTTAACTTGTTGACAAACTAAACAACGAGAGACAAACCGGGCTATCTCCCTCTTCATGCCATTCCATCAAAAATGCTGACGGATGTCTCGGTACATCTTCGTACCACCGGGATGAATTGAATACTGAGAACCGTGAGCCACTACCATGATCTCCTGTTTGATATTACCATTGGGTACACAAAGACGCCTTCCATGTCGGAGAGTACCATCTTCGTGAATACATAACTCTGGTCTTCGTCCTGCTTCACACTTCGCTCTGAGCCGTTGAATCTTAGAATCTGTTGATTGTGCCATCCTGATCCTCTCAACTATGCTTGACTAAACTTGTATGCTGGCCATCAATGCCACATTGGTAGGAAGAACTACTTCAATACCCATCTTCTGAAGATCGGCTAACAATTCTGGCTGTGCTGTTAGGAAATAAACTCCAGCTCTCCTGCTCAATGCATCTGCTACTACGTTGGCCTTCCCAGGATGATAATGCAAGTTGATGTCATAATCGACAAGTAGCTCTAGCCATCTTCTCTGACGCATGTTAAGATCCTTCTGAGTAAACACATACTTCAGACTCTTGTGGTCGGTGAAAATCTTCACCCGATCTCCATATAAATAATACCTCCAAAGTTTCAATACAAAAACTACTGATGCTAATTCCAAGTCAGGGGTTGGATAATTCCTCTCATGGTCACAAAGCTGACGTGACGCATAAGCGACTACCCTACCATGCTGTATTAAGACACATCTCAATCTTCTGCCAAAAATATCACAATAAACTGAAAATCCTCCAGTCCCATCTGGAAGCGTGAGAATGGGGGCCGTCATCAATCTCTGCATCAACTTCTAAAATGAACTCTGATACTCTGCTGTCCAAGCAAACTGCACATCCTTGCTGGTCAACTGCGTCAGTGGTGCTGAAATCTGAGCGAAGTCTGAGACAAACCGTCGGTAATAGCCAGCAAATCCTAGAAAACTCCGAACTTCTGCGACGGTACTGGGACAGGCTATGACTCTATAGCCACTATCTTCTGGGGGTCCACTTCTAATCTACCTCGGGTGATAATGTGACCTAAGTGCGAGATACGATCGAGCCAAAACTCGCACTTACTAAAATTCGCGTAAAACTGGTGCTCTCTGAGAATCTGAAGAACTACACGAAGATGCTGCTCATGATCTGCCTCATTCTTGCTATAGACTAAGATGTCGCCTATAAACACTATTACGAACTGGTCCAAATAGGGCATGAAGATACGATTCACGAGGTCCATAAATACGGCTGGCGCATTGGTCGCTCCAAATGGCATAACAAGGAACTCCCAATGCCCATATCTGGATCTGAATGCTGTCTTCGGGACGTCTTGCTCTCTAACTCTGATCTGATGGTATCCTGACCGCAAGTCAATCTTCAAGAATAATGCCGCTCCTCTGAGTTGATCAAATAAATCATCTATCCTTGGTAGAGGATATCTGTTCTTGACTGTTACAGAGTTCAAGGTATGATAATCAACACATAATCTTGACGTACCATTCTTTTTTTTCACAAGAAGTATCGGGGCTCCCCAAGGTGATCCACTAGCAAGAATGAATCCCTTGGTTCTGAGTTCTTCAATCATCTTGTACAAAATCTCTAACTCTGAAGGTGCCATCCTGTAGACTCCCCCTAACACTGGTACCGTCCGTGGAAGCAAATCAATGGTGAACTCTCTCTCTCTCTGGGGGCATACCTGGAAGCTCTTCGAGAAATACATTAGGAAACTCTTCAACAATTCTGGGAAACTGAACTGCCACTGCTACTACCATCCGCAATACTGGTTGAGAAGGTTCTACTTTGCCTCTGGAAAATAAAAACTTTGCCTCACCTGAAATACCAAAAATAATCCTGCCGATATGGCAGTCTATTCTTGGATATTGCTCCTTCAACCAATCCATTCCTAGGATCACATCATAATCGGCCATCGGGAATTCTATCAACCTAGCAAAAAACTCTCTACCGCTAACTACGATTTGACACGAGGAAAACACTCTAAATACTCCCACAAGACCGTTACCAGTAAGTATATTGAGCCTTACTGATAATGACTCTGGCTCCAGTCCTATCCGTGTAGTGAATCATTCAGACATAAATGAATGCGATGCACCCGAATCAAATAATACTGATGCTGGAAAAGAGTGGACGAGAATGATACCTGTTACCACCTTACCTGAAGCTAACACTTCCTCCACGGTCAAAGCCATAGCCTGACCTTGCCTTCTTGGTGCTGGTCGCCTCTGCTGGTGACCTCTCTGCTGGTTTTGAATCTGAGCATGGACATACTGTTGAGCCTGAGGCTGTTTGCAAAAACAAAAGTATGATCTTTATTTCACAAACTTTGTAAAGAATATTACAAGAATTCTGGGAAAGTACAACTATAGGAATCCAATCTGAATGACGATCGCTTTATCCCTTGGACGATGTGAACTTTGAAGACTTGAATCTCTGAAGAACGCAGCAGCACTTGGACGAAAACTCTGATTTTTCTTGATCTTGTCCGTGATGTGTTGAATGGAAACGAAACTCTATTTATAGAGTTCTGAAATAACTATTTTGGGCAGTTATTCTGGAGAGCGCCTGATTGAAGTGCGCCTGTTTTGAGCACGTATGACAAACTGCGCCTGTTTTCACTCCATTATCACGAACGTGCACCAACTGCTCTAGACACGTGGCATTATTTGATTAAAATGCGTTTGGTCGTGTACAGTTAGTGAGACACGTGTTGGACATGTAGAGTGGTAGTTAGGCGTTGATTTAGTCAAAGCGCGCCTGTTACAGGGACACGTGGCAAGCTCTAAATTGATGTTGTATTGAACTGCGCCTTCTTCACTGAGACGTAGGCGCAATCTGCAAAGTGCGCTTGAATTCGGATGGAAGTAGGCGCTATCTGCTGAAATCAAGAGGAAAGTAGGCGCAGTCTGCTGAGTTCTGATGGAAGTAGGCGCAGTTTGATTAAACAGCACTTGGACAGCTGTCATATCTTCCTCGAGCGCCACGCCATCAGAAGAATGATAGCGCCGCCTAGATCTTCGTGTTTGTCGAGTAATGATGACTCCATGTCAGCTAAGCGCGATTTGTGAAGTGCGCCTCTGTGATGAAGAAATAGGCGCACTCTGAATTTGTTGGTGAAGTAGGTGCCATTTGTTTGTAGGCGCGTTCTGATCAATCAGTTGAATCAAACCTAGGCGCGGTTTGATTTTTTGGACCTACAAGACCCCCTTCAAAGTTTTCGAATTTTGAATTTTCAAAAGTTCGAAATACTTTGAATTTCCATATGACCAAGTCAAACCGCGCTTGATATTTGAAGAAGTTGCGCAGTTTAAGGCGAGAACGGATCTTCAGGCTGAATAGGCGCAATCTGTTTAGGCGCGTTTCATTATAGCTGTTCGAAAACTATAAATAGCCCACACAATCCTTCGTAAACCCTTTATTGTCTTCAAGAGTGAGTTTTCTTTTCTAATTTTCTTTCCCCTCCGACAAGCTTTTCAAATCAACTCCGATGGCGCCTCGACGAGCTGATAAGGGAAAAGAGCCCGCACCAATTGAATCTTCGAAGAAATCGAAGAAGACCGCGCTGCCTCCCGTAGTCGAATCACGTGGTTCTCTTCAAATACGAGAGCCTGGACAAACTCGTGTCTCTCGACACGAAACTGCACATCCAGCCATTAATGGTGGGTTATAGGAACGCACACTGGCTCTTCTTAGGGCTCAGTTGTAGTCGCCAACTCTTTCTAGGGTTCGGTGATTCTTTAAACTTCATATTTATGAAGTTTAAACATTCCATCAAATAGCGCCTAGAAAATTAGGCTCTGTTTGTTCGATCGCGCCTAGTAACAAAGCTAGGCGCTATCGGATAAAGCTTTGTCTGAAAAACAGGCGCTGTTTGTTCGATCGCGCCTAGTAACAAAATTAGGCGCTATCGGATAAAGCTTTGTCTGAAAAACAGGCGCTGTTTGTTGTTGAATGAAAGCTAAGCATAATCTGCCCTATTTGACAGAAAACCAGGCGCAGTCTGCCCAGATTCATGAATTAGGCGCAGTTTAATCTAGTTGGCTGAAAACTAGACGCAGTCTGTCTTTAAGCAGTCAACTAGGCACAATCTGATAACTTTGTTGTGATGTTGCTTTTTTCTATTTTGCAGTTGATATCAGAGAAGATCCCAACTTCGAGATCTTCCAAGGAACTATGTCTGAACCTGAATTCAAAGAGGACTTGTCACACGTTAAGTTCCCTCATTATGAACTACCAGAATCTCGAAGAGCAATCCTGACTACTCAGAATAATGAGACTCTTCTGTGTTTGATGAACGGCCAGCCCTTACAGTCACAGGATGCAGCTATCCACAAGAAACCACTCTTCTTGTTTGGAGATGCCTTTGGCAGGGAATCCCAGCCAAAACAGCGGGTGGAAGAGAGGATTTTTAAGAAAGGTGAAAAGACTATATATTTGCCAGATATGCTTAGGAGTTTACCTCTTTCCAGATATGAGTTTGCCAGTTATCCCCGCCAAATGGCGTGGGATATCACTCCCGTTCAGCAGGCTCGGGTGGGCAAAATATGTTATAAAAAGGTGAACAACAGAGATATCTTTTATAGTTCATCTGATATTTACGTAACTCATCTCAGGGGTTTGAAACCAGGTTGTATTCCTCCCGAGAATTCATCTCGTCTATTACCAGTAAGAATACCAATTTTTGCAAATGAATTTGCTAGGAAAGGTAGGTATTATACTGATAACACCTTAAGGATGCAAGGCTTAGTCAACCCAGATTATAAACGATGGAGCTGCATTGCCAACTGGGTTTTAGAACATTATGAAGAAGAGCTTCTTAATATCAGTCTGTATGAAGCTGTTTATTCTTCAGTACATGGCTTCCCTCCAAATCCACACCTATTCCTTTCACTGATAGAAAGGTACAATTATAGGACGGGAACCTTCATGACCCCAAAAGGAGAAATCGGTTTCGCTCTTCATGAGATGAATCATATCTCCAAGCTGCCTATGGGAAATTTTCCTTATGAGGAGTATGTTCCCACTGAAGATGAATTAAACAGGTTGAAATCTGAAAATGCTGAAATGGTAGAAATCTTTGATGAGCTGTTATGTCACTATCACATCTGTTGTTGTTATTTTGAAAGCTCAGGCTCCTGCTATCTCACTAAATGGATATCTTATCTTTTCCTCAAACATGATGATGAAGAGAAACAAATTAGTGAGAAGAAAGCTGTTGATCCGCTTACCTTTCAGCGTTTCAGTGAGGAAGAGATAAATGAGTTGATGGCAAGATTTCGCCAAGAAGATATAATAGTTAAAAATGATGAAGATTATCCTCCGCTCAAGATAGGAGATAAAATAGAAAGTTTCATGAGGATGGGATACAGACGTATGTCTAAGAAAGCCCATCTGGCAGGCTTTCTTGCTTTTTGGCTACAAAGGTATGTAGTCCCTGGAGCAAGTGCAGTCGATCGCTTCCATAGAGGTGTTCTTTTTGCTGCAGTCCGCCTAGTGTTCGGTTATCGGATGGATATTTTATCGGCGATGACAAGCCGACTTAATCATAGTCTGCGTTGCTTTGTAGACGGCATGCTAAATAATAAGAAAGATGGCTTTCCACGTACTGAAGTCGCCCACACTTATTTATTTGGGTGGCTTCTAATCCACTGTCCAGTTTTGATGAGCCCTGGCGAAAGAGCCATTGGAGGAAACTTTTTAAGAAAGTATGAAGGGTGTAGATGGAATCACACCTCCTTGATAGATTGCCGGCGAGTATTGAACCGCGGCGATAACTGGGATTTTTATTGTGTTGATCCACCAGCTGGCTACGAGTTATTGCCAACTAATATCCTAGATTCAGTGAATACTCTACCAACAGATCCAGCTATATTCAATTGGTTGAAGTCGATTCGACCCTCACACCTCGTACATCGATTTGAAGATGAATGTATTCTTGAACCATATTTGCCTAGCCGTTTTGCACGCCAATTCGGCTATGATCAATTCCATGTAGGGAATGCCACAACATGCCTACAAGGGAAAGGATATTTGATTGATGGTGCCAGGGCTTGGTACTATTATAATGCTAAGAATACGAGGGCCGTTTTCTCAATGCCTGAGAATACAAATCATGGACTGCGAATGTTATTCACCTATTCAAGGTTTTACACTTCGGCTAATACCTTTGTGGAGACTTTTGATTTAGCACATAGCTTCGCTTCTGACAAACGAGCCAAGAAAGGAAAGCCGAGCCTTCTTTATAAAGATCCAAATGACGAAGAACCTGCTGACGAACCTTTTGAAATCTCCAGAGATATGAACTTCCTTGAGGAGTTTACTGAACCCTTAAACATTTCTCTCCGAGTAACAAAATCT
Source organism: Iris pallida (assembly GCA_029216955.1). Lineage (NCBI taxonomy): Eukaryota > Viridiplantae > Streptophyta > Magnoliopsida > Asparagales > Iridaceae > Iris > Iris pallida. Next base: position 30,935,864 of record JANAVB010016195.1, on the reverse strand, counting down.
CCTATAAAGGATAAGAAGAAAAGAAAAAATGATATTCCTGTTGCTTCTCCAGATCCAAAGAAAAAGAAGACCACTGCAGAATTCCCTGAAGGAGTTACCACTCGGTCACAATCGAGACAACTGGCAGAAGAATCTATAAGGAGTGAAGAGATAACTCCTACATCTTTACAGAAACAACAGGGTATTTCTGCTGACCAAGAAAGTCCGGATGTGCCTCTTCGAAGAAGGCCGAGTTTAAAGAGAGTAGTTAGTAGAAAATTAAGATTATTAAGTCCGTCTCGTGCTGCATCCATCCTTGCTAGTGCTGTTGCTGGGCATATGATGTCTTCCCCTACTCCCATCTCTGAATCAGAACCAGTAACTACAGAAGAACCAACAACATCTGATAAAGAGGTTATGGAAGTAGACACCTCTTCTGTGATTGGCCAGCCTTCAACTCTGGCAATTCTTCCTGAAGTGCTTCCAGAAACAGTGTCCAAAACTATTCCGGTCGATACATCAGATCATCTTCGAACTCATGTCGATGATCCAATATATTCAGATAGCGAAATGATTGATGCATTACAGGTATGCGCTGAATACTTTGAGGATACTGTTACTGATCCAGAAGCTGAAAATACAAATGAGCCATCTGACGCTCATATATTGAATGAAGAGAATATTGAGAGCATTGCTAATGAACCATTGGAAGAAGCACATGTCAACATTATGAATACCCCTACTAAAGAAGATCAGCCTTCACTTAGTACTTCCGATGCAGGAAGTAATCGTGCAAAGGAAGTCTCAGAAAAAATGCCAGCTCAAATTCCTCAGGAAGTAACAGCATTAGTGGACACACCATACATACCCGATCCAGGTTAAATTTCTTGAATCCTGTAGATTGTTATCAATGATGATACTTGTTTTTGTAGCATATTGATTCCTTTTCTTTAATAGCTGGAGATAATGTACACCTATCAGGCGGTTCAGAGGCGGGTAGTAGTCAAGCAATGGTGACATATACTATTCCTGAGATAGGCACCCCTGCTCGAACAATGGATACTGGTAAATTGCTAGTTTATTGTTCTGAACTTCATAACTTTCTTATAAAATTAACGCAATACGTTAATTTTCAGGAGAACAAATGAGGAGTGTAACTAGCTCGAAAATGGCTCCATTGGAAACTCCTATCAGAGAAGAGAGCTCTACAGAGATACCTATACCTGGACCATCACAAGTACAGATTGAATTGCCTCAATCAGGTAAAGCTTTAACTTTGTCAACTTTGTACAATAAGACTTGCTAATGAGAATATTTCACAGAAGAACCAGTCAAAGCTGCTACAAGCTCTACCACGGCTCCTCCAACAAAGATAACCCAGATACCAAAAGAAAGATCTTCTGAAATTATTGCTTTGACGACGCCATCTGTCACAACTGAAATTACTCCAGCCGAGATAGCAGAAACTCCCATCACTTCTGAGGCAAACAGAATTGTTATAAGATCTTATACAAACGCATTCTATCTAACACTCAAGCCGATGATGGAGAGTGAGAACATTCCTTTCTCCAAAGTCAGGAAATCCGTAAAATATTTGATCAACGGGATTCGTGACCACGGAGATGAAGCTCAGGCCGTTTATCTGGAACATATCCTCAATGAGCTTGAAGAAGTGAAGACTGCAATGAAGAATCTATCATCTGGGAATATAGATTCCCTAATTGAAGAAGAATGTCAAGCTTTGGCTCGGGAAGCTGAACAGAAGGAAAAAGATCTTGAAGCATTTTTGGCAGCCTTTGCTCAGTTTACTGCTGATATGGAAACCCAGATTGAAGAAACATCTTCGAAGCTGGAGACCAATGAAGCTGAAATAGCAGAAGTTGACGAAGAAATTGCCAAGCTTCAAGAACGTCTGACTCTGGCGAAGCGGAAAAGGGAAGAGAAGGTTCTCTTAAACAGGAAAGATGTCTATCGGCTCGATCCCCAGCATTAATCATTTGTTTATAATCTGGGTTGACTAAGCCTTGCATCCTTAAGGTGTTATCAGTATTAACAGTATAATAGTGCAGGACTCATGAAGAATTTTATTACTGCCTTCAACAGGAAAGATGTCTTCCAACAACATGTCTAAGGAAACTGAAATCGTGCCGAAAGCCGAGAACGTCACCGGGGAACCTTCTGCTGGAACGGAGAAGGGCGAAGGGTCGTCTGCACCCAAGCCTCTCGTCGACTCAGTCTTACCGGATCAAAAGGAGATGGGCGAAGGCTCCTCTGCACCAAAGCCTTCACAGGATATCCTCGACTTTCTGATAGAGCCGGGGAAGACTGCGGAAGAAGAGGCAAAGAGGATAGCTTTCCTCAAATCCTTGCTGAGTTCAGACAAAGATGTCTTCGACTCCTTTGCTGATTTTGCTTGTGAGAAAGAGGGGCTTGGCCCTCGTCCTAAGTTTGATAGGGATGATAGTGATCTCCCTTAATGTAATATAATATCTTCTTTGACAATAAAAAAAATTTTTATTTACATTGTCTATCAAGAAATCTTTACACATTTATACATAGTATTTCTTAAGAAATTTGCCATTGATAGGCATCATAGCTATTCTGCCATCCATCTCTGTTAACTGATAAGCACCATTGGAAAATACTTTGTTTACAATAAAAGGACCTTCCCATTTGGCATCAAACTTGCCCTTACTCATATGAGTCATAGTCATAGGACGTCTGACTGTAAGGACCAAATCACCTTTCTGAAATGCTCGTACTTTAACTTTGCGATTAAAGGCTTTTGAAATACGGGCCTGGTATAACTCAATGTGTTGTTGAGCCAAAAGCCTCTTTTCATCAAGTGCCTCCAACTCTTGCAATCGAAGTAGATCGTTATTCTCCGTTGTAAGTTCATTGGCAATGGCTATCCGCAGAGACGGGATTTGAATTTCCAGTGGCAGAACTGCTTCACAACCATACACCAAGGAGAAAGGTGTACAGCCGGTAGGGTTGCGAACTGTAGTGCGATAAGCCCATAAACATTCGCCAAGCTTCTCACTCCAATTCCGTTTGTTAGTAGAGACAAACTTCTTGAGGAGTTTGATAATGGTTTTATTGAAAGCTTCAGCTAAACCGTTTGCTGCAGGATTATAGGCTGTCGAAGCAACATTGTCAATGCGATGATCGTCACAGAACCGAGTGAACTTTTGACTAATGAACTGAGGTCCATTGTCATGAATGATTCGCTGCGGTACACCAAACCTATATATCACATGGTGTTTGATGAAGTTGATGACACTGCTGGTTTTGACTTCAGCCAGGGGTATAGCCTCAGCCCACTTAGAGAAGTAGTCTGTGATGGCCAGGATAAACCGGTGCCCTTTAGAAGAAGGAGGGTTGATTGGACCTATGATGTCCATGCCCCAAGCTTCAAAAGGCCAAAAAGCAGCCGTAGGATGTAGATATTCTGATGGTTGATGAATGAAATCTGCATGAATTTGACATGCTCTGCATTTCTTTGCGTATTCAATAGCATCGGAAACCATAGAAGGCCAGTAATAGCCCATACGACGATTACGATCTTGCAATTTAGGACCGGGTTGATGCGCTCCACAAACACCATCATGAGCTTCACGTAATATTTGTTTTGCTTCATTACCAGCAAGACAACGTAATAGTAGACCATCATAAGTTCGTCGGTAGAGAGTTTTTGTTGTATGATTATAATAGAAACGAAGAGATCGTCTTCGAATGCTGGTAGCTTCTTTGGAATCTTTAGGCAATATTCCATAAACTGCAAAATCAATGAAAGGAGTTCTCCAATCTTCATTGATGATATTGACCTCAGCAGAATTACTAAACTCAATATTGTGATTATTTTCAATACAAAATAACTCTCTATTGGAAATAACAACCAATTGCTGTCTTTGGACAGGAATCGCCAAGACTGCTGCAAGGTTTGCTAGAGCATCTGCTTCGGTATTGTAAGCCCGACGAACGTATTCAATGTAGAAAGCTTTGAAGGAAATGGCCATAGCAATAGCTGCTTCATGATACGAAATCAAATCTTGATGACGAACTTCATATATTCCTCTAACCTGGTTAACAACCAGTTTAGAGTCACCGTATACTTCAAGATATTGTATGTCTAATTGTTTAGCCAGTTGAAGGCCGATAAGCAAAGCATTATACTCTGCAACATTGTTGGAACAAGGCTCATCCAAAGAATAAGCCCGTTGAATAGTTAATCCTTCTGGCGAAACGAGCACAATCCCTACTCCTGCTATAATAATCCCATTTGGTCCAATTCTGGAAGCTCCGTCAAAGAATAGACGCCATGTGGGAAATTCTTCCGAGATCAGATTTGTTTCGAGCGTCTCATCAGGAATCTCGTCGTAGAGTTTAGAAGTCTCAGAAACAGGATGAGCAGCTAAGAAGTCAGCAAGGGCTTGTCCTTTAACTGACTTTTGAGGTACATAAATCATGTCGTATTGGGCAAGTAAGATAGCCCATGTAGCCAGCCTTGAATTAAGAGTGCTGGGCTTCTTCATGAGTACCCGTAGAGGGTTAATTCGGGAGATGACATGGATTGTTTGACCAATTATATAGTGTCTTGTCTTTTGTACAGCGAACATTAAGGCTAAACATTCTTTCTCAACCATGCTATATCGATGTTCGGCACCGATCATAGTACGACTGAGATAGTAGATAGCCTGTTCATGTCCTTCTTTGTTCTTTTGGGCAAGTAAAGCACCCAATGAGTGATCTATTGCTCTGACATACATTAAGAAAGGTATACCGGAGATTGGTGGCACCAAGACTGGTGGGCTCATAAGATATTGTTTTATGTCATCAAATGCTTGTTGACATTCTTCGGTCCAAACGAAAGATACACCTTTCTTCATGAGTTGTGTAAACGGTCTGCATCGTCCAGATAAATTTGAAATGAATCTCCTGATGTACGCAAGTCGACCTTGAAATCCTCGTAGCTCTTTTAGGTTGCGTGGAGGACGCATCTCATGAATGGCTTTGATCTTCTCAGGATCTACGTGTATACCTTTAGAGGTAATAACGAAACCGAGAAATTTACCACTAGAGACACCCAAGAATGACTTGGTGGGATTCATTTTGAGTTGATGTTGGCGCATGAGATTGAAAATAGTTCTCAAGTCTTGAATGTGATCTTCCTTCAGACGACTTTTGACAGCAATATCATCAACATAGCATTCAACAGTCTTTCTCAAATAATCTCGAAAGATAGTGCTCATGGCTCGTTGATAAGTTGCACCGGCGTTCTTGAGACCAAATGGCATCACAGTGTAACAATAAACTCCTCGAGGAGTACGAAAAGAAGTATGCTTTTCATCGTCAGGATTCATCTTGATTTGATTATATCCGGAGAATCCATCCATAAAAGATAACCTTTCGAACCCACAGGTATTGTCAATCATGACATCAGTGATTGGAAGGGGAAACTCATCCTTTGGACAAGCGTCGTTCAAATCCCGAAAATCAATGCAAACTCTGATTTTCCCAGTCTTCTTCAAAACTGGAACAACATTAGCAACCCAGTCTGGATGTTGCTCTTCACGAATAAAACCACAAGCGATAAGCTTTCGAACTTCTTCATCAATTGCATCCATCATTTCAGGTTTGAAGCGTCGTTGTTGTTGTTTAACAGGTTTTGCATTAGGTAATATATTCAACTTGTGCGTAGCAATTTTGGGATCTAAACCTGGCATGTCTTCATAGCTCCAAGCAAAGACGTCAATATATTCGCGAATGAGACGAATCAACTCCTGCTTATCATCTTCAGGGAGATTCTTACTAATGAATATAGGACGGGATATACCGTTTTCTCCTACATCAATCTGGATTAGCTGATCTTCAGTAGGTGGTTCTCGTTTTTCAAACCGGAGCTTCCACTGATTGTCCATCTTTTGTACCCAAGGATCAGTTTCAGGGCTTTCTTCGAAGTCATCATCAGTAGCATCGTTGTTGATATCTGGAAATTCAACTGAGACCATGTTAGAGGATATGGCAATACGATGTACGTAACCAATGCTAGTGTCAGAATCCCATGAAACTGTGTCAGAAGAAACAGTGCGTTCATCATCATCAGATTCAATAATTTTAGGAGCTGTAGCCATAGTAGGAAATGTAAATACATAACCAAGGCCGAGCTTATTCCTCTTGCTAGTAACATGAATAGGAGTTCGTCTCCTTCTTCCATAGTTGAGTCCACTCTTGAAATCATATCCCATTTTACGGATGATCTCTTTAGACTGAGTACTGTAACGACGGAGTTGTAAATGTCCTGTGTCTTCGTGTTTGCAATCTTCGGTATAAGAAAACTTTTGTTCTGGTCCTCTAATAAAGATTATTGGACTTTCGTCAGCTTTTCGAGCAGGAACTATAAAGTATGAACTATCCGTTGATTCCAATGATACATCTGTTTGGTAAGATTGTACAACTTCAATTGTGAGTGGCTTCAACCTATCTAACATATTTAAGTAACACTCAGCATGATATAACACATCAGTATACTGTAAAGGAGATGCATCTTTATTGATATTTACAACAGTGTTTACAGTAGGACCTTTAGCCTTAGCAGGCTTAGTCAAATTGATAACAAGAGGGGGAGAAGAAGAACGAGGAGGAAGAGGAGAAGGCTTGTTACGACGAAGGTCGATAACAAATGGCTCAGAAGAGGTGAGCTCCCTTTTTCCTTGGTCAGTCATAGAAATTGTCTTCTTGGCAGGAAGTCGAATGACCAGTGGTTCAGCATGCGAGGGCTTAGAGACGCGCCCTTTGACAGGAATCACAAGAGTATCCTGTGAATTTGGTTCTTGTTCCTTTTTGCTAGGAGGACGATAGATGGTTAGTGGTTCAGAAGAAGAGGGTTGAGAGACGCGCCCTTTAACAGGAATTACAAGAGTGTCTTGAGATTCAGTTCCCTGCTCTCCTTCAATATCTAAAGCCAAGACAACTTTCATAAACTCGTCTTTGTACATGCGAGCATCGTTGCAGTATGCTTCGACACCTTTGAAAGGATAGAGATCAGCAACTTCTTTTTGGACTTCTCCTTTGTCATCAACATATTTGAAACATTGATGAAGAGTTGATGGAACAATATTGTGCTCATGAAGGAACGGTCTTCCCAGAAGAGCATTATAGGAACAACCATGGTTATCAATGATGTAAAAGGTTACCTTTGTACGAAGATTGCCTATTTGGAATTTTAGGCGAATCTTGCCCAGAGGTTCACTTCTTCCTTGATTAAACCCCAGAATAGTAGTGATTGTACCAGTAAGACTGCGTACAGGAATTTTCAAAGCATCCAACATTGTTTTTGGCATAATGCTGAGTGCAGAGCCTGGATCTATCAGGATACGATCAACCTTCATGGTATCAACATACCCTGTGAAATACAAAGGGCGATCATGTCGATTATCTTCTAGGAGCATGTCATCTTGCGTGAAGGTAATATTTGGAATTAATTCCAACACGCTATGACAATGGAGACAAGAGAGAGGCTCTTTCTCTGGTTTCTTCAGAATTTCAAGACAATTTTCTGCCTGCAACAAAGCTTCACTTAACGTCTCTCGAGTTTCCTTAGAGAGGCGCAAGAGCTCGAATATTGACAATCTGGCAGGAGTATTGGCCAATTGAGCCAGTATGTCAAAGTTATACGGCTTCTCGAGTCCGAAAGAAGTGGACTTCTTGAGAGCTTTATCGAAACGAGCTGGTTGTTTCCCTTTATCAGTAACTGCTGGTTTAGCAGGAGGAGGAGTTGGGTTAGTTGAAGATGAAGAGGGTTGAATTTCAGGAGGCGTGTCAGGAGTGGAAGATGAGGTTGGAGCTTCCTGATTCTCTGAGTATTCCCGTAAATAGGGCTTACCAGACCTGGTACCCAATAAGATCTCTTCTTCATTTAATGGTTCAAGAGAAACCATATTACAACTTTTAAACTTGCTTTTGGAATTTTTCTTTTGTTTAGATGAAGAAGAGGTGGAAGATTCAAAATCTGAGACCAGATCTGGATGAATCCACATGATTTCCCCTTTAGAAGTAGATAAAGGGACTAGTCCTTCATTTTGAAAAGGTGGAAGGTTTACAAGCTCGAGAGTGGTTCGAGGAATGGGAACTACACCATCTTCTATCTGCATTGGTGGAAATTCGCCGAACTGAACAGAGACGACATTAGCCGTCACCGTCTTTTCATCCTGTTCAAGAGTCACTGCTCCAGATTTGATCATCTCTTGTATTTTTCCTTTAAGCACATAACATGCTCGAGTAGGATGTCCGATAAATCTGTGGTAAACACAATATTTAGGATGATCAGTCTTACCAACCTCTTCCGGCCTTTTAGGGTCGGGTAATTGCAGTTTGTTGCTTTTTGTAAGACATTCAAAGATACCCATGATGTCATCTTCATCGAAAGAGTATTCTTCTTTAGGACGTGGTGCTCTTTGAGGTTGTTGTGATGGAATTGGTGCAGATTGAGCAACATTGACAGCCAGTGCTTCTTTACTTCTCAAGTCAATGGCCAAAGTTTCTTTAGGAGCAGATGTATCTTTGCCTTTTCTATTATTATTCTGGCGATTGTTGTTAGAGTTTGAGCCATGATCGCCTTGGTCAGGATTCATGTGAACCCCCAATGTCTTGAATTTTTCAGCGCTAAGTTCTGCTGCTTTAGCATTGATAATGAAAGAAGGCCAGTCTTGGAATTGAGTTGCCCCTGTCCACATACTAACAATTGGCAAGAGATTATTCTTGCAAGTGTCAATGGTGACAGCAGATGGGGTCCCCATTGGCATCTTGAGAGCTTCGCGACGAAACCTCTCAATAAATTGCTCAACAGGCTCATTATTTCTTTGTTTGATTTTAATGAGGGCTGACATAGTCATGTCATTGACGCCTTCATAAAATCGTTCAAGGAACATCTGTTTAAAACCAGCAAAAGAAGTGATACATCCGTCTGGTAGACTTCGGTACCAGTCATAAGCAGCGCCAGTTAAGCAACTGACGAATACCCGAGTAAGAAGGGCATCATTAGGCTGAAGAGGATCAGTCATCAATTCAAAATGATTAATATACTGATTGGGAGATGAAGTGCCATCGAACTGCATAATGGTGGGGAATTTGTATTTTGGCGGAAACTGCATTTTCTTCCATTCGGCGGGATAGGGTTGTTTAATGCCCAACCGTTGTAAGCCTTCCCTTTGTGTATAGGCTTCAAATTGATTCCGTAATTGTTCAACAGCATCATTAGCATTCTCTGAAGATTGAGGATTGCTAGATTGATTGGTAATAGCCGGAGGAGGAACCGCATGGTAAGCATCACCCCCAGCACCAGTTTGGCTAAGAGTAACCTGAACTGGTACTGTGGTGATTGGAGGAGGTGGTACCCCCAGACTAGGATTCTGAGGAGTGGAAGAAACCAATGGTTCAGGAGTTATGACCGGTGGAATGTGCTGAGCCATAATAACATCATGCATTTTAGCCATCATTTCGGCCATAGTCTTCAATTGTTCTTCTAGTGCAACAATCCTTTGATTCTGATTGTTAGAACCAGAAGCATCTTGTTCTTCAGTAATGTATGCTGTCACTTCTCGTGCCATGACAGATGACACAGTTTGTTCAGAGCCATCACTGTCGACAGCAAAGTCCGAATTACCCCCATCATGAGAAGTAGACCGATCACTGTAAGGAAGATTCCTTTGACCGATTGTTTCTCGGCTTCGAGATCGAGTATGCTGGTAAACACCATCATCTGATTCTCTAAGTCGGTCAAGATAGTGCTGGCTAGGTCTTCGGGTCTTTCCGTGCTTACATTTACTATCCCGAGAGTCTCTGGAAGTCATGTTGACGGAGGCAAACATTACCTCTTCTTCATCATCACTCTTTTGATCAACAGAAGGGAAAGTTAGACGCTCGAAGACAGAACGTTTGGTTGTTTGGCAACAACATTTGATAACCACTTCGTGAGGATGATTGCAATGATGAACTTGTGATTGTTTGGGAGAACTGGGGGTGATATTCCGTTTCTGCCTGAGATGATCCCGAAGATCAGAGACAACGGGATGAGAAGAAGTAGCAGGGATATACTCATAGATGACATTTGGAACATGATTCCGATTTCGTAAACGTTCGATTCCATGAGTATAAAGAGAGGTACTCATCTGATTGGCGTAATTATCAGGATTCCTTACCTCAAAAGGTTGATACTGAGGCAAGTTGATTTTAGCATGCTTGCGTTTTACAGAGGTAGGTTTTGATTGGGGTTTTCTATTAAGATATGCCCGTAAATCATTTAAACCGCCCCTGGGAACCTCAGTTTGTGAAACTTGTAATTTGCCTTGTTCGGATCGTGAAATCCGCAAATTAGGCAATTCCTGAATATTTGCCTTGGGAGTAGGTAAAATACCTCTCTGATTAGTACGAGAACCCTTGTTAAGGGGGATATTCGTACTAATAGGTGCAGAAGCACTATCAGTTGGATCCTCCTCGATAAGAATCGAAGAAGACTTGGAAAAGGCCAGAGGACCTTTCCCATTGTTTTGAGATGAAGGGATAGCTAAAGAGCATTTCCCTCTGTTATCTTTCAAGTTTTGAGCTTGGGAAGATTGGGAGAAGACCAAGGGGCCTTTTCCTTTTGATGGAATGGAAGAAGGAACAGCCAAAGGACTGTCCTCAGCAAACTGCGCCTGAGCAGTTTGGGGTTTCTGTATTCTGGAGTGATTCGGAGTAGACTGCGCCTGAGCAGACTGTGCCTGAGTAGACTGCGCCTGTTTAGTCAGGGCAGCAGCAGCAGAAGATTTGACTTGTGCCAATTTGGCACAAACTGTGCCAGAAGGAGGTTTGGTGGCAAATTGCGCCTGTTTCTCTAAAGAGAGAACAGACTGCGCCTGATTGTGAGGCAGAGATTGTGCTGTTTTGACATGAATTGTGCCAAAAGACGATTTGACAGCAGACTGCGCCTGTTTCTCTAAAGAGAGAACAGACTGCGCCTGATTGCCAGAGATAGACACTGGTGTCTTAGAAACAGCAGGTTGTGCCGAAGAAGTGGCAGCGTTCTTCATTAGAGAAGTAACAGAGTTCTTGGGAGCCCACACTGAGCGAGTCTTGCTCTTGACGGAAGTCGTAGTGCGGCGAGGAGTGCTTTGTGCATTAATCATTGCTTCGTAGGCCGTTTGGTCGACTTTCACGACCAAAGTCTTCTGCGTCGAGCCGATAGACGCTGTGTCACATTGAGTTGTCACCTTTTCATCAGAGGAAAAGGTCGTCCCCAGCAGAGTCGCCATTTTGCAAACAAAATTTCAATAGTGACATAACAGCTCATCAAAGATTTCTACCATTTCAGCATTTTCAGATTTCAACCTGTTTAATTCATCTTCAGTGGGAACATACTCCTCATAAGGAAAATTTCCCATAGGCAGCTTGGAGATATGATTCATCTCATGAAGAGCGAAACCGATTTCTCCTTTTGGGGTCATGAAGGTTCCCGTCCTATAATTGTACCTTTCTATCAGTGAAAGGAATAGGTGTGGATTTGGAGGGAAGCCATGTACTGAAGAATAAACAGCTTCATACAGACTGATATTAAGAAGCTCTTCTTCATAATGTTCTAAAACCCAGTTGGCAATGCAGCTCCATCGTTTATAATCTGGGTTGACTAAGCCTTGCATCCTTAAGGTGTTATCAGTATAATACCTACCTTTCCTAGCAAATTCATTTGCAAAAATTGGTATTCTTACTGGTAATAGACGAGATGAATTCTCGGGAGGAATACAACCTGGTTTCAAACCCCTGAGATGAGTTACGTAAATATCAGATGAACTATAAAAGATATCTCTGTTGTTCACCTTTTTATAACATATTTTGCCCACCCGAGCCTGCTGAACGGGAGTGATATCCCACGCCATTTGGCGGGGATAACTGGCAAACTCATATCTGGAAAGAGGTAAACTCCTAAGCATATCTGGCAAATATATAGTCTTTTCACCTTTCTTAAAAATCCTCTCTTCCACCCGCTGTTTTGGCTGGGATTCCCTGCCAAAGGCATCTCCAAACAAGAAGAGTGGTTTCTTGTGGATAGCTGCATCCTGTGACTGTAAGGGCTGGCCGTTCATCAAACACAGAAGAGTCTCATTATTCTGAGTAGTCAGGATTGCTCTTCGAGATTCCCTAATTTTCTAGGCGCTATTTGATGGAATGTTTAAACTTCATAAATATGAAGTTTAAAGAATCACCGAACCCTAGAAAGAGTTGGCGACTACAACTGAGCCCTAAGAAGAGCCAGTGTGCGTTCCTATAACCCACCATTAATGGCTGGATGTGCAGTTTCGTGTCGAGAGACACGAGTTTGTCCAGGCTCTCGTATTTGAAGAGAACCACGTGATTCGACTACGGGAGGCAGCGCGGTCTTCTTCGATTTCTTCGAAGATTCAATTGGTGCGGGCTCTTTTCCCTTATCAGCTCGTCGAGGCGCCATCGGAGTTGATTTGAAAAGCTTGTCGGAGGGGAAAGAAAATTAGAAAAGAAAACTCACTCTTGAAGACAATAAAGGGTTTACGAAGGATTGTGTGGGCTATTTATAGTTTTCGAACAGCTATAATGAAACGCGCCTAAACAGATTGCGCCTATTCAGCCTGAAGATCCGTTCTCGCCTTAAACTGCGCAACTTCTTCAAATATCAAGCGCGGTTTGACTTGGTCATATGGAAATTCAAAGTATTTCGAACTTTTGAAAATTCAAAATTCGAAAACTTTGAAGGGGGTCTTGTAGGTCCAAAAAATCAAACCGCGCCTAGGTTTGATTCAACTGATTGATCAGAACGCGCCTACAAACAAATGGCACCTACTTCACCAACAAATTTAGAGTGCGCCTATTTCTTCATCACAGAGGCGCACTTCACAAACCGCGCTTAGCTGACATGGAGTCATCATTACTCGACAAACACGAAGATCTAGGCGGCGCTATTATTCTTCTGATGGCGTGGCGCTCGAGGAAGATATGACAGCTGTCCAAGTGCTGTTTAATCAAACTGCGCCTACTTCCATCTGAACTCAGCAGACTGCGCCTACTTCCCTCTTGATTTCAGCAGATAGCGCCTACTTCCATCCGAATTCAAGCGCACTTTGCAGATTGCGCCTACGTCTCAGTGAAGAAGGCGCAGTTCAATACAACATCAATTTAGAGCTTGCCACGTGTCCCTGTAACAGGCGCGCTTTGACTAAATCAACACCTAACTACCACTCTACATGTCCAACACGTGTCTCACTAACTGTACACGACCAAACGCATTTTAATCAAATAATGCCACGTGTCTAGAGCAGTTGGTGCACGTTCGTGATAATGGAGTGAAAACAGGCGCAGTTTGTCATACGTGCTCAAAACAGGCGCACTTCAATCAGGCGCTCTCCAGAATAACTGCCCAAAACAGTTATTTCAGAACTCTATAAATAGAGTTTCGTTTCCATTCAACACATCACGGACAAGATCAAGAAAAATCAGAGTTTTCGTCCAAGTGCTGCTGCGTTCTTCAGAGATTCAAGTCTTCAAAGTTCACATCGTCCAAGGGATAAAGCGATCGTCATTCAGATTGGATTCCTATAGTTGTACTTTCCCAGAATTCTTGTAATATTCTTTACAAAGTTTGTGAAATAAAGATCATACTTTTGTTTTTGCAAACAAAATTAGTTGAGTCCACTCTTGAAATCATATCCCATTTTACGGATGATCTCTTTAGACTGAGTACTGTAACGACGGAGTTGTAAATGTCCTGTGTCTTCGTGTTTGCAATCTTCGGTATAAGAAAACTTTTGTTCTGGTCCTCTAATAAAGATTATTGGACTTTCGTCAGCTTTTCGAGCAGGAACTATAAAGTATGAACTATCCGTTGATTCCAATGATACATCTGTTTGGTAAGATTGTACAACTTCAATTGTGAGTGGCTTCAACCTATCTAACATATTTAAGTAACACTCAGCATGATATAACACATCAGTATACTGTAAAGGAGATGTATCTTTATTGATATTTACAACAGTGTTTACAGTAGGACCTTTAGCCTTAGCAGGCTTAGTCAAATTGATAACAAGAGGGGGAGAAGAAGAACGAGGAGGAAGAGGAGAAGGCTTGTTACGACGAAGGTCGATAACAAATGGCTCAGAAGAGGTGAGCTCCCTTTTTCCTTGGTCAGTCATAGAAATTGTCTTCTTGGCAGGAAGTCGAATGACCAGTGGTTCAGCATGCGAGGGCTTAGAGACGCGCCCTTTGACAGGAATCACAAGAGTATCCTGTGACTTTGGTTCTTGTTCCTTTTTGCTAGGAGGACGATAGATGGTTAGTGGTTCAGAAGAAGAGGGTTGAGAGACGCGCCCTTTAACAGGAATTACAAGAGTGTCTTGAGATTCAGTTCCCTGCTCTTCTTCAATATCTAAAGCCAAGACAACTTTCATAAACTCGTCTTTGTACATGCGAGCATCGTTGCAGTATGCTTTGACACCTTTGAAAGGATAAAGATCAGCAACTTCTTTTTGGACTTCTCCTTTGTCATCAACATATTTGAAACATTGATGAAGAGTTGATGGAACAATGTTGTGCTCATGAAGGAACGGTCTTCCCAGAAGAGCATTATAGGAACAACCATGGTTATCAATGATGTAAAAGGTTACCTTTGTACGAAGATTGCCTATTTGGAATTTTAGGCGAATCTTGCCCAGAGGTTCACTTCTTCCTTGATTAAACCCCAGAATAGTAGTGATTGTACCAGTAAGACTGCGTACAGGAATTTTCAAAGCATCCAACATTGTTTTTGGCATAATGCTGAGTGCAGAGCCTGGATCTATCAGGATACGATCAACCTTCATGGTATCAACATACCCTGTGAAATACAAAGGGCGATCATGTCGATTATCTTCTAGGAGCATGTCATCTTGCGTGAAGGTAATATTTGGAATTAATTCCAACACGCTATGACAATGGAGACAAGAGAGAGGCTCTTTCTCTGGTTTCTTCAGAATTTCAAGACAATTTTCTGCCTGCAACAAAGCTTCACTTAACGTCTCTCGAGTTTCCTTAGAGAGGCGCAAGAGCTCGAATATTGACAATCTGGCAGGAGTATTGGCCAATTGAGCCAGTATGTCAAAGTTATACGGCTTCTCGAGTCCGAAAGAAGTGGACTTCTTGAGAGCTTTATCGAAACGAGCTGGTTGTTTCCCTTTATCAGTAACTGCTGGTTTAGCAGGAGGAGGAGTTGGGTTAGTTGAAGATGAAGAGGGTTGAATTTCAGGAGGCGTGTCAGGAGTGGAAGATGAGGTTGGAGCTTCCTGATTCTCTGAGTATTCCCGTAAATAGGGCTTACCAGACCTGGTACCCAATAAGATCTCTTCTTCATTTAATGGTTCAAGAGAAACCATATTACAACTTTTAAACTTGCTTTTGGAATTTTTCTTTTGTTTAGATGAAGAAGAGGTGGAAGATTCAAAATCTGAGACCAGATCTGGATGAATCCACATGATTTCCCCTTTAGAAGTAGATAAAGGGACTAGTCCTTCATTTCGAAAAGGTGGAAGGTTTACAAGCTCGAGAGTGGTTCGAGGAATGGGAACTACACCATCTTCTATCTGCATTGGTGGAAATTCGCCGAACTGAACAGAGACGACATTAGCCGTCACCGTCTTTTCATCCTGTTCAAGAGTCACTGCTCCAGATTTGATCATCTTTTGTATTTTTCCTTTAAGCACATAACATGCTCGAGTAGGATGTCCGATAAATCTGTGGTAAACACAATATTTAGGATGATCAGTCTTACCAACCTCTTCCGGCCTTTTAGGGTCGGGTAATTGCAGTTTGTTGCTTTTTGTAAGACATTCAAAGATACCCATGATGTCATCTTCATCGAAAGAGTATTCTTCTTTAGGACGTGGTGCTCTTTGAGGTTGTTGTGATAGAATAGGTGCAGATTGAGCAACATTGACAGCCAGTGCTTCTTTACTTCTCAAGTCAATGGCCAACGTTTCTTTAGGAGCAGATGTATCTTTGCCTTTTCTATTATTATTCTGGCGATTGTTGTTAGAGTTTGAGCCATGATCGCCTTGGTCAGGATTCATGTGAACCCCCAATGTCTTGAATTTTTCAGCGCTAAGTTCTGCTGCTTTAGCATTGATAATGAAAGAAGGCCAGTCTTGGAATTGAGTTGCCCCTGTCCACATACTAACAATTGGCAAGAGATTATTCTTGCAAGTGTCAATGGTGACAGCAGATGGGGTCCCCATTGGCATCTTGAGAGCTTCGCGACGAAACCTCTCAATAAATTGCTCAACAGGCTCATTATTTCTTTGTTTGATTTTAATGAGGGCTGACATAGTCATGTCATTGACGCCTTCATAAAATCGTTCAAGGAACATCTGTTTAAAACCAGCAAAAGAAGTGATACATCCGTCTGGTAGACTTCGGTACCAGTCATAAGCAGCGCCAGTTAAGCAACTGACGAATACCCGAGTAAGAAGGGCATCATTAGGCTGAAGAGGATCAGTCATTAATTCAAAATGATTAATATACTGATTGGGAGATGAAGTGCCATCGAACTGCATAATGGTGGGGAATTTGTATTTTGGCGGAAACTGCATTTTCTTCCATTCGGCGGGATAGGGTTGTTTAATGCCCAACCGTTGTAAGCCTTCCCTTTGTGTATAGGCTTCAAATTGATTCCGTAATTGTTCAACAGCATCATTAGCATTCTCTGAAGATTAAGGATTGCTAGATTGATAGGTAATAGCCGGAGGAGGAACCGCATGATAAGCATCACCCCCAGCACCAGTTTGGCTAAGAGTAACCTGAACTGGTACTGTGGTGATTGGAGGAGGTGGTACCCCCAGACCAGGATTCTGAGGAGTGGAAGAAACCAATGGTTCAGGAGTTATGACCGGTGGAATGTGTTGAGCCATAATAACATCATGCATTTTAGCCATCATTTCGGCCATAGTCTTCAATTGTTCTTCTAGTGCAACAATCCTTTGATTCTGATTGTTAGAACCAGAAGCATCTTGTTCTTCAGTAACGTATGCTGTCACTTCTCGTGCCATGACAGATGACACAGTTTGTTCAGAGCCATCACTGTCGACAGCAAAGTCCGAATTACCCCCATCATGAGAAGTAGACCGATCACTGTAAGGAAGATTCCTTTGACCGATTGTTTCTCGGCTTCGAGATCGAGTATGCTGGTAAACACCATCATCTGATTCTCTAAGTCGGTCAAGATAGTGCTGGCTAGGTCTTCGGGTCTTTCCGTGCTTACATTTACTACCCCCAGAGTCTCTGGAAGTCATGTTGACGGAGGCAAACATTACCTCTTCTTCATCATCACTCTTTTGCTCAACAGAAGGGAAAGTTAGACGCTCGACGACAGAACGTTTGGTTGTTTGGCAACAACATTTGATAACCACTTCGTGAGGATGATTGCAATGATGAACTTGTGATTGTTTGGGAGAACTGGGGATGATATTCCGTTTCTGCCTGAGATGATCTCGAAGATCAGAGACAATGGGATGAGAAGAAGTAGCAGGGATATACTCATAGCGGACATTTGGAACATGATTCCGATTTCGTAAACGTTCGATTCCATGAGTATAAAGAGAGGTACTCATCTGATTGGCGTAATTGTCAGGATTCCTTACCTCAAAAGGTTGATACTGAGGCAAGTTGATTTTAGCATGCTTGCGTTTTACAGAGGTAGGTTTTGATTGGGGTTTTCTATTAAGATATGCCCGTAAATCATTTAAACCGACCCTGGGAACCTCAGTTTGTGAAACTTGTAATTTGCCTTGTTCGGATCGTGAAATCCGCAAATTAGGCAATTCCTGAATATTTGCCTTGGGAGTAGGTAAAATACCTCTCTGATTAGTACGAGAACCCTTGTTAAGGGGGATATTCGTACTAATAGGTGCAGAAGCACTATCAGTTGGATCCTCCTCGATAAGAATCGAAGAAGACTTGGAAAAGGCCAGAGGACCTTTCCCATTGTTTTGAGATGAAGGGATAGCTAAAGAGCATTTCCCTCTGTTATCTTTCAAGTTTTGAGCTTGGGAAGATTGGGAGAAGACCAAGGGGCCTTTTCCTTTTGATGGAATGGAAGAAGGAACAGCCAAAGGACTGTCCTCAGCAAACTGCGCCTGAGCAGCTTGGGATTTCTGTATTCTGGAGTGATTCGGAGTAGACTGCGCCTGAGCAGACTGTGCCTGAGTAGACTGCGCCTGTTTAGTCAGGGCAGCAGCAGCAGAAGATTTGACTTGTGCCAATTTGGCACAAACTGTGCCAGAAGGAGGTTTGGTGGCAAACTGCGCCTGTTTCTCTAAAGAGAGAACAGACTGCGCCTGATTGTGAGGCAGAGATTGTGCTGTTTTGACATGAATTGTGCCAAAAGACGGTTTGACAGCAGACTGCGCCTGTTTCTCTAAAGAGAGAACAGACTGCGCCTGATTGCCAGAGATAGACACTGGTGTCTTAGAAACAGCAGGTTGTGCCGAAGAAGTGGCAGCGTTCTTCATTAGAGAAGTAACAGAGTTCTTGGGAGCCCACACTGAGCGAGTCTTGCTCTTGACGGAAGTCGTAGTGCGGCGAGGAGTGCTTTGTGCATTAATCATTGCTTCGTAGGCCGTTTGGTCGACTTTTACGACCAAAGTCTTCTGCGTCGAGCCGATAGACGCTGTGTCACATTGAGTTGTCACCTTTTCATCAGAGGAAAAGGTCGTCCCCAGCAGAGTCGCCATTTTGTTTGCAAAAACAAAAGTATGATCTTTATTTCACAAACTTTGTAAAGAATATTACAAGAATTCTGGGAAAGTACAACTATAGGAATCCAATCTGAATGACGATCGCTTTATCCCTTGGACGATGTGAACTTTGAAGACTTGAATCTCTGAAGAACGCAGCAGCACTTGGACGAAAACTCTGATTTTTCTTGATCTTGTCCGTGATGTGTTGAATGGAAACGAAACTCTATTTATAGAGTTCTGAAATAACTGTTTTGGGCAGTTATTCTGGAGAGCGCCTGATTGAAGTGCGCCTGTTTTGAGCACGTATGACAAACTGCGCCTGTTTTCACTCCATTATCACGAACGTGCACCAACTGCTCTAGACACGTGGCATTATTTGATTAAAATGCGTTTGGTCGTGTACAGTTAGTGAGACACGTGTTGGACATGTAGAGTGGTAGTTAGGCGTTGATTTAGTCAAAGCGCGCCTGTTACAGGGACACGTGGCAAGCTCTAAATTGATGTTGTATTGAACTGCGCCTTCTTCACTGAGACGTAGGCGCAATCTGCAAAGTGCGCTTGAATTCGGATGGAAGTAGGCGCTATCTGCTGAAATCAAGAGGGAAGTAGGCGCAGTCTGCTGAGTTCAGATGGAAGTAGGCGCAGTTTGATTAAACAGCACTTGGACAGCTGTCATATCTTCCTCGAGCGCCACGCCATCAGAAGAATGATAGCGCCGCCTAGATCTTCGTGTTTGTCGAGTAATGATGACTCCATGTCAGCTAAGCGCGGTTTGTGAAGTGCGCCTCTGTGATGAAGAAATAGGCGCACTCTGAATTTGTTGGTGAAGTAGGTGCCATTTGTTTGTAGGCGCGTTCTGATCAATCAGTTGAATCAAACCTAGGCGCGGTTTGATTTTTTGGACCTACAGAGGCGCAATGGCCTCGGAGGCTGGTACTGCTGCTGCAATGGTGCTGGACCCTTAACCAATGGACTGGTTAGGTTTGATGATGATGAACTGGCTTTATTCGAACATGACCCTATCTTGTGATCCGGTGCCCCACAAGCCAAGCACAATTCCTGTGCTCTGTGACACTCTGATACTATATGTCCTGGCTTCCTACAATGAGTGCAGCCTATTGCGAAAAACTGCTTCTGCTTCTGTTGCTAAGGATACGTCGACGTCGAGTGCTGAACCGACGAGACTGTGGTCGCCCACCTAGGAGCTCCAATAGTCAAAGCCCTAGCTGCCGGGCTATTGCTGAAGACTGGGACATCTGCCCATGAGACCTCTTCCGTCCTCCGCTTCTATCTATAATCCTCTGCGAAGTATACTCATGCCTCTTCGCTGCTCGTAAGACGGCATCAAACATCTGGTGCTCAAACTGCTCCACTGATATGATAATCTCTAGGTGGAGCCCCTGCTGGAATCGCTAGGCTCGATCTAATTCGGTTGCCACCAAGGTAGGAGCAAACCGACTGAGTCTAGAAAACTCGACCGCATATCCATCGACCGTCCTGCCTATCTGCTTAAGATTAGTGAATCTCGTCTGCAGATCATACTGAGCTACTGCGTCGAAGTACTTGGTCTGGAACTTGTTGCTGAACACCGCCCATGAGACAGGCATCGATAATCCAACTGCTAGCATCGTCCACCAGTTGCGGGCTAAGTCCAGTAACTGTAGGCACACAACGGCCACCTTCTCATTCTTAGGAATCCTAGCTGCTTCCAGGATAACCTCTATGTCCTGAAGCCATGCATCAACAGCAATAGCATCTTCAGTGCCGTCAAAGAAAGGAGGGTTCAGACGCTTGAAGCAGTTGGCCGCGTTGTTCCCTTGGTAACCAACTCTGTCTATGGCATCTTGTACTGTCTGGTGCAGGACATCGCCCCGACGATTTTGAGATGCAAGCAATTCCCTGATGAGACCCACCAGGGTTCCATTGTCATGCTCTGTAGGCTGGACGGGTTGAACTGGTGGCTCTTGACCCCCGGTAGGCATGACTCTAGATGCTACTCTTCAATGCTGGGCTAGGTCTCCAGGTTGCTGCTGGTCCACTGGAGGTGCTCCGCCTTGCTGATCGGTAGGACCAGGAACAATGCCGCTGAAGAAACGACATAGGGAACAATAAGGAAGGACCATGATAAACCGAGGATATAAACATGTGATCAGGTCAAGATTTCAGAAGGATTAGAAGAAACGAGTAGAGATCAAGGGCGAGTGCTGATTGAGACATCTATTCAGTGAAAACACTCACACATCTTGATTTACAAGACCAACATGGGCCACCACTTAAACCGTGTCACGCCCCAGAACCAGAATACTGGGGAGCGGGGGACAGACACAGCCAGCTACGTACATTGAAGTGAATCCTACCTCGTAATACGGTCACGGCTATCTAGATGCATGCGGGTTTATCTACAAGCCAACAGTCTCTTATAATCATGAACAAGTCTAGTGTCTCCATCACAAGCAAGTAAGTAAATGTTAGAAGATGTTTGATCATCAGACATACAAAGTAAGACGTCCCAAACATTACATATTCAGATGATCATGAAGGTAGTCGTACAAAATGCGAGAACTAGCAAGAGTTTAAGTCATACATGATCAACCCTAAGATTTGTCAATCATGTTACAGCCCGTAGGCAGACAGTAAGTAAAGTTGCAAACAAGCTAACACTTGCTCGGCGGCTAAACGCCTCAAAAGAATATTTTTACAAGGGAGTGGGAGAGCAAAATAAGAACCCACTCGTTGCCAGGGTTGTGCCTAGTGGTCACCATCTGGCTGGAAGACAGGAAGATCCTCGGAAGCTACTCCGAAATCTAGCCATACAAAACCAGCTGGGTCAGACCCCAGAAAGAGCAAGTGCCACAAAGGAGACTTCACTTAAGAACTAAAACCAACACATTAGCACATGAGAACATAAATGATAATAAAAGACATGAGTTAGAAAAAACAAGGTGATAAAGGATAAGACAACTAAGGGACTATTCTGGTAGCCATGTTACAACCCGTAAACCAAGCAAGGATCGGGGTTGTAATTCTTCACCTGAACAGAACTTAGTCTCTAACCAATTATCGATAAGGTAAAGCATAATAGTAATGTGCTAAAATAACCATATAATAGTCTCGCTTAGATGAGACTAGACTGGACTCCATTCATCATTCACGCCCAAACAATGAGTACGGTTTGATACTTTAACTAACTAGGGTTATCACAAGCCTAGTAACTAGCAAGATGCAATGAGATGTTCCAACTACCACAAGCCCTGCAGCCTTAATCCAGGTTATCCGGTCACAAGTTGAGAGAGTTGGATTAGGTGACTTAGAGGTGCAACACCTGACAGTATGCTGGAAATATGCCATACTCGACGGCTGGCTACAAGTCCAAATCAAAGCGCCTAGATAACGGGACTGTCTGTAGCTGAAAAATCTCTTCATGAACTACATGATCAATCTAGTCATTATCCTAGTCAGATTCAATATGATTCCCTGACCGTGGTAACCAGGAATTCATGTCCTAGACATGATACAAGACGAGACATGCAGCTTATACAAGCACAAACACCCACGGTGTCAAGACAAGAGTTACTTAGCAAGTCAAGATAGCCATCACAACAGCATCTCAAGATTATCATGTTAGGTTTATTTATTAAGAGTGCGCCACGACGGACCACTATCATGTCATGTTACTTGTTACTTGTTACTAGCTAAGAGTGCATCTTAACCGGCCATTATCGTGTTCTATCCTTACATTATCATGAATGAAAGAAACTGGCATAAAATAGCTAATAACATATTCTTGAAGCCAAGAAAAAGATCTACCACTTTTATGTTGGAAGTTGCGAGAAATTATGGCTATAATTCAGCCAAATAGAACTTAAAATAGCCATAAACAGCTAAAATATGCACTATGCGGCACTATTCAGCACTATGCGGCACTCCCATATACGGCTCGAATACCATGCAGCACTATACGGTACTATGCGGCACTCCCATATGCGACTTGGGCACTATACGGTACTATGTGGCACTCATATATGCAGCTCGGACACTATGCGGCACTATGCGGCACTCCCATATGCAGTTCGGGTACTATGCGACACTATACGATACTCCCATATGCGGCTTGGACACTATGCAGCACTATGCGACACTTCCATATGCGGCTCGGGCACTATGCGGTACTATGCGGAACTCCCATATACGGTTCGGGCACTATACGGCACTATGCGACACTCCGATATGCGGCTCAGACACTATGCGACATTATACGGCACTCCCATATGCGGCTCGGGTACTATATGGCACTATACGGCACTCCCATATGCGGCTCGGACACTATGCGACACTATTCATCGTCCCTGCCAGAATCAGCACAAATTAACATAAAAATGGCCAAAAATGCTTTTGGCCATAACTACCTCAAAATAAATCAAAATCTAACTTTTCAAAGGTCAATTTTGGGTAAAATTGAATTCTCTACAACATAGAACAATCAAAAATTGAAAATAATAGAGTTTAATAGATCAAAATCCAAGAAAACTAAAAATAATACAAACTTAGATCTACATGAATCTATCCACCAAAATAAAAAATGTCAAGTTCTAAAGTAGCTTAAAATCAAGTAAGGAAGAGAATGGAACAATAAAACTAGAGATCCCTCATAAAGCAAGTTGTACTTGCCTAGGACTTGGTAGGTGGGAGGAGTAAATGAAGAAGATGAAGAAATAAATGAAGAAGTGAATAAAGAGAGAGAGAGAGAGAGAAGGAGTTGGGTTATATATCAACCCTCTCCATCTCAAACCAAGCCAAGCCAAACCAAGTCAAGATTAAACTAAAACTAGGCTAAGCAAAACAAGCCTAACTACGGTCCACCTGATAAATGCCAAAAATTTCGTATACGTATACGAAAATACATATAACGGGAAATGAAAGTGACAGAAGGTAAAGCAAGCTCTTCGGAATGATGCTTATTGAAGAACCGGGATCAATGTACATCCGATCTACTTTGATGTCGCCGATGTATCTAGTGTGATACAGAGGACGATCGTACAAGTTGACCTTGATAAGCATATCCTACAGAGTGAACACGATATTGGGCATTGCACATGTACAATCACTGTCCTAGAAATCTGCTGGCGAGCTCTCCCGTGTAAGCTTGACCTGAGCCAAATAAGCCTCAGCATTCTGGAGTGCTTCGCTCAATGCGATACGAATATCCTTGGAGAGCCTCAAGAGATCATATAATGACAATTTTGCTGGTATGTTGGCCAATTATGCCAGGATGTCAAAATTGTAAGGCCTCTCCAGCCCCTGAGGTACGTCTTTACGGAGCGGCTTGTCGAAGCGGGTCTCCTTTGACTTAGCCTTGTCGACCGACGGAGGTTGAGAAGGTCCTGGGGCATCAGTAGTGGCCGGCTGACAATCTTCAGTCGAGTTACCCAGTATGGGTTGAGATTGTGCACCGAATCGGGTAACGATAGTTGTTGCTTCTTCTGTTCCGACTGAGATTGTATGGCAAGACGTAGCCTTCCCGTCCTTCTTCTTGCCGGTAGAGGATAATGCTGACTGGGTTACTTCAAGCACCAAGTCCGGGTGGACCCGCATGACCTTCCCTCGTGACATGGTGAGAGGCACCAGCCCAATCGTCTGGTCTCGGGAAGGTAGAAGATTAGTGACCTCCATTGTTGTCCGGGGGATGGCTACTACGCCATCTTGAGTCCTCGTTGGAGGGAAGCTACCGAATTGTACCGACACCATATTGGCAGCCACTGTTACCTCCTCGAAATTAATGGACAGAGCCTTAGAATCGATGAGGTTCTGGATGTACTGCTTCAATTGGAAGCAGTCCTGAGTAGCGTGGTGGACGTAGCGATGGAAGTGAAATTACTTCGGGCTCTTCATCTCTGTAGGTCGAGGTTCAGGTCTCGGTGGACGGAGCTGAATTCTTTTACCTTGCAAGAGCATGTCAAAAATGGGTTTGACATGGCTATCCTCGAAGGAGTAGGTCACTTGAGGCCACTGTTTCTCTACCTACATTGGTTCAGGCTTCTGGGCTGTATCGACAACCATAGCCTGTTTACCTTTGGTGTCCCGGTTATTAGAGGAACTACCGTTGTTGTTTTTGCTGGTATTAGGTCATTTTCCCTTATCCTCTCTATCCGAGATATGCATCCCTAGTTGGCGAGCCTTCTTCAATTTTGCTTCTGCGCTAGTGGCACTGATGATGACGGCCTTCCAGTCTTTAAATTGATCTTCGCCCATCCAGAGGCTGATTGTGGAGAGCAGCCTTTTTTGGCAAATCTCAATTAAAGAAGAGTCCGGATTACCAGAGGGCAATTTCATCGCAGTTTGGTAAAATCGCTCGATGTAATTCCTTCTCAGTTCTTTTTTTCCTTGAACGACGTCCATGAGGTTTGACATCGTCACATCTTGTCCCACCTCGTAGAACCTTTCCAAAAACATTTGTTTGAAGCCGGCAAAGGAATAGATGCAGTTATTCGGCAGGTTGCGGTACCAATCGAATGCGACCCCCTCCAATGCTCTGATGAACAATCGCGTGAGGATGGCGTCGTCATGCGGCAGATGGTCTGTTGTGACCTCGAAGTAGGTCATATGTCGGCCCGCAGAGGTCTTTCCGTCATATGGATTGATATTGAATGGTTTGTATCATAGAGGAAAGGGAACATCTCCCCATGCAACGGGATACGATTTTCGTATCCTGAGGTCCTGAGAGGATTCTCGGACTTGAAATATTGCACGGAGCTCCTGGACTTCTCTTCTTGCCTCCTTAGCTTCTTCTGCAGCAGTGGGAGCCGATAATCTGGGTGGATTGTTGTCTGGGGTTGGTACGGTCGTGTTTGAGTCCGTATTGACGACGAGACCCAAGTTTGTTTGACTAGGTGTCCTTGTTTGTAGAGCCGGTAGGGCAGCCTTGATCTCGTCCACTGACTTAATCAAGGTTTGGAGTATAGATTTAAGAGTGTCGAGGCACTGCCGATCACTGGGACCATCTGTAGAAGCATGAAAAATAATAAAGAAAGAGCCATACGGCTAGAAAATCCCATACGGTTCAGAAAGCCCATGCGACTCAGAGGACCCATGCGGCTCCACGAGCCTATGCGGCTTTGTGATCTCCATGCCGCTCAGAAGAGAAGACATGTGGCTTGCAAACAGTTCTCCCCATCGCCCTATACTGCATTAATTACTTTGACGGCTGACCGCTTTGACGAAACGACAGGCCTGACACAAAGAGGCAATTATGACTCTGTCATAATGACAGAGTCCTAGAAAATCAAAGAAAATCTCTGGCACAACCCCCTAAGATCCAGAAAATGCTATGCAGCCTAGACACGTGGACAGTCATATGCGGCTCGAGCGGAGACTCCCCATGCGGCTCAGGCTGAAATCGTCCTATACGGCCTAGATCGAAATAACCCTATGCGGCTCAAGCAGATGCAGCCCTATGCGGCTCACAAGGATCATCTCCATGCGGCTCAGATTATCATGCGGTTCGGAGATTCAGAGGCCACACCCCTGACAGCCCTGCCACGTGGCCAGGCGTATGCGGCTCAACCCTTATGCGGCTCATCCCTTATGCGGCTCAATCCTCGTGTGGCTCAGTAACTCCCAGACACGTGTCATAAAGCCAATCAATTTCCCAGATTTACTACAATCAAAGATTGGGTCAAATCCCAATAATCTGGGACACATGGCAGGAGAATGAATTAAATTTATTCATTCAGATTCGCAGACATAAACAAATCATCATCACGGAGATTTATTCCAATCAGCATTAGTTACTGATAGGATTTGGTGCAATCTACACTAAATGGCCCAGATTCATCACGCTCAAGATTAATGGCCCAGATTGATCAATCATTAGGCCACCGCCACTCTAAAGGGCAATCATTGCAAACCCTAATGATTGTATTCCATCTTTATAAATAGCAAGGTGCCATTCCCTTGCAAGGAGAGGACTTTTCGAGATCAGAGAGAGCACCATATACTTGGAGAGAAAAAGCAGAGAGAGAGAGAGAGAGAGTGAAGAGAGCATTTGTTCAACGTCAAGCAATCTTCTGGAGCCAAGGCTGCATACCGATCATCCAAGGAGTAAGGCCCAGCAGCCGTCGCTTTCCCGAGCCTCTATCGTCACCCCCCAGAATCTAAAATAAATAATTGTACTTAGACTGCTGTACCTAGGCTTTCGTCCCTAGGCTTTCTTTGTACAAGCGAGTTTATAACGTGAAGTAAAGTCCAGTCCTCCGATAATTGTTCTGCTCTTTTATAATTCATGGCAAACACGATGGCGACTCTGCTGGGGGCAAACTTCTCCACGGCTGAGGAGTTGGTGATGCAGTCGGATGCAGCCAAAGTTTGGCTCCACGCAACAGAAGATGGTCGTCCGTTTCGACCAACAGGCGTTTGAAGAGATGCTCTCTGAAGAAAGCGCCAGCCCAATCCAGAAGCGAACCCGCACAAAGAAAGCTCGCTGCGAGTGGAGGCCAAAATCATTTGCTCCTCCACAAGCTCTGGACGGAGTAATCTCTGCTACCCAAGATGGCGAAGGCGACTCTCATACGGCTCCACTTGGAGCTGTAGAGAACTATGGTGTCCCCAAGTCCGGCAGAGGAAAGCACTACGATGCTGGACTTGCAGGAACAAAGAGCGACTCTATGCGCCCCAAGAAGAAGCCGAGCACTCCGGTGGCCAAATCTGCCAACCACATGCAGGAGGCTCATGCGAGTGGATCTACCAGCCGCATGAAGAAAGCCTATACGGCCAGATCATCCAGCCGCATAAAGAAAACTCATGCGGCTGAGACTCCCAGTAGTATGAAGAAAGCCTATGCGGCTACGTCTGCCAGCCGCATGAAGATTGTTGAGGACGACAGCATGACGCCTACCCCACACGGCTCTGTCTTCGACCGCCTGTCTTATGGTCCTGATCTCTTGTGCTCCAAAGAAGAAAGGTCTGACTCTCTCCAACATTACCTAGACGCTTCCTACTATGTGCTTTTACGCACTAAAGCAAAGAAGTCTAGGACAGCGCGAGCTTGGCACGCTCGGTCCGTTGATCCTGTCTCTGATCATCTGAGCGTCTCGTATACCGTTATACGGGCCTCAGATGGGAAGTTGTACATAACCACTCGAGTTCAGCCCCCGACGACAAACGGACAGAGAGGTTCGCAAAAGTCTTCCAAAATCCAGGGAGCAAACATGGTCGATCCAGACCCATCTGACTTGCGTGAGGCCATCCTCCACAAACGCAAGAAAAGAGAAGATGCATCGGGGTACAAAAAGTCCTCCCACGGACGTCACTGTACCCAAGTCATCGTCAACTGCTGCTGCAATAACGCGACGGTACGAGAAGACAGGCAGTCCGTCTTTCAAAGACTGCAACAGCCATCTTCAGAAGACGAGGTACTTCCCGTCGTCTCCTGCAACTCTGCTCAGAAAGCCCCCGCTGATGGAAGAGGGAAGAAGACAAATGTTCCCAGCCCGAAGATTTCAACCACTTCGACTAAAAGACTGTCATCTAAGCGGGTGCCCACCACCCGAGTTTTCTAAGGTACTCGCTCTAAGACGAAATCTGCTACAAAGGGAGATTCGTCGTCCACAACGCAGGGGGTTGCTGGGACTGGGGGTAGCAACCTTCCGAGCCTCCACAATAATCCGATGTTCCAAGAAGACGAGTCAGGGGAGGCAACTCTCCCGTCAGATTCAGCAAACCCTGACGTCCCCGAGAACGTCCACAATTCCCAAGACGAGGAGAACTCGGAGACTGGGGGTACTGTTCCTTCCGAGTCTGAGCCAGAAGAGAACATACCCACATACCCCGATGACTTCTCACTACAAGGGTATAATTCGGAGGGCGCTTCCTCCACCGCTCCGTCCATCTCCCCTCAAGTAAAGACGGTATTCATGACAGACAGCAGCCAAGGCGGTTTCAGTGATTGCCAACACATCGATAGTCTCGAAGCAATATTGCTTGCCTTGGTCAAGTCTGTAGACGAGATTAAAGCAGCCCTTCCAACTCTGCAAGGAGGAACGCCCGGCCAAACAAGCGCGGGTCCTGCGGTCAATACAGACAACCGTACCCTGCAGTCTGGAGGGACGTTCCATTCCTACCAAGATATAAGCCATTCAATATCAATCCTTACGATGGCAAGACCTCAGCAGGTCGGTACATCACCTACTTCGAGGTCACCATCGACCATCTGCCCCATGACGATGCCATTCTCACACGATTATTCATCGGGCATTGGAAGGGGTCGCCTTTGACTGGTACCGCAATCTGCTAGACAACTGCATCCACTCCTTCGTCGGCTTCAAGCGCATGTTCTTGGAGAGATTCTACGAGGTAGGGAAGGACATCACAATGTCCACCCTCATAGACGTCGTCCAAGGGGAGAAAGAGCTAACAAGAAACTATATCGAGCGGTTTCGCCAAACCGTAATGAAGCTACCATCTGGAAATCCGGATTCCTCCTTGATTGAGATCTGCCAAAAGATATTGCTCCCAACAATCAGTCTCTGGATGGGCGAAAGTCAATTCAAGGACTGGAAGACGTTTATCATCAGTGCCACAAGCGCCAAAGAAAGGTTGAAGAAAGCTCGTCAATTGGGACTGCACATCTCGGACGGAGAGAACAAGGGCAAGCGCCCTAATACCAACAACGACAATAGGGGTAGCCCCTCCAACAATCGGGACAGCAGGGGTAAGCAGGCTATGGTGGTCGACACCGTGCAGAAACCTGAGCCAAAGCCAGCAGACAAACAATGGCCCCAAATCACTTACTCCTTCGAAGACGGTCACATAAAGCCCATCTTGGACATGCTCATACAAGGAGACAGAATTCAGCTTCTTCTACCAAGATGGGAACCGCGACAGGCAGACATGGAGAACCCGAAGTACTGCCATTACCATCGTTATGTCCACCATGCCACACATGACTGCTACCAGCTAAAATGGTACATCCAAAACCTCATCGATTCGAACGCACTGGCCATCAATTTCGAAGAGGTGACAGTAGCAGCCAATATGGTATCAGTATAATTTGGCAGCTTCGCTCTAACGGAATCTCAATACGGTGTGGTCCCCATCCCTCTAGCGACAATAGAGATTGCTAATCTTCCATCTCCCCGAGATCAGGCTGCTGGTCTAGTACCCCTCACCACATCACGAGGGGAGGTCATGTGGATCCATCCAGACTTGATATCGGAAGTGATTCGGCCCACATCGTCTTCCATCTGCAAGAAGAAGGGTGGAAAAGTCAGGTCCTGTTACACAATCTCGGCGGACATCGAAGAAGCTACAGCCATCGTCACCCGGTCTGGGACACAATCCCAACCTGTGGCTGACAACCCAACTGAAGATCATCAGCCCGCCACAACCGACGCTCCGGGACCGGCTCAGCCTCCGACGACTGACAAGCCTAGGTCGAAGGAGGCTCGCTTTGACAAATCCCTCCGGAAAGAGGCATCACAAGGGCTGGAGAAGCCCTACAACTTCGACATCTTAGCGTAATTGGCCAACACACCGGCCAAGTTGTCATTATACGAGCTTCTGAGACTCTCCAAGGATGTTCATACGGCTTTGAGCGATGTACTCCAAAACACCGATGCGTACCTCGCTCAGGTCAACCTCACAGGAGCGGACCCGCCTGCAGATCTCCAAGACAGCGCCTGCACAGGAGCAATGCCCAACATCGTCTTCACTCCATAGGACATGCTCATCAAAACTAATCTGCACGATCGCCCACTATACTACACTGGGTACATTGGCGACGTAAAGGTGGATCGGATGTACATTGATCCTGGCTCTTACATAAGCATTATCCCGAAGGGTCTGCTACATCACCTCCGCATCCCAATGCATTGCCTGACGCCTACAAGCACCGCCATCAGCGGTTTCAATTCAGACAGGAGCTACCCAATTGGGAAGATTCGTCTAAAGTGTCAGATTAGCGATCTCCAATCAGAAGTCACCTGCTATGTCATAGATGCAGATACTTCTTACAACATCCTCTTGGGGTGCTCTTGGATACATGATTATATGATCGTGCCTTCCACGCTGCACCAATGCTTCAAATATGTCGACAAATACGGCTTCGTAAGAACGGAGTTTGCTGATATCGATCCCTTCAAAGGGGTCAAATCTTACTACTCAGACTCCTGTCTATATAAAAAGTCGAAGAAGCATCTTAGTGAAGGAGATGCGCAAGCTCGTACCGAGACAGCCACAAGATCAGAAGAGCCTCTGACGATCCATCTTCAAGCTCGCAAACCTGGCAAGTCTGTACCCCTTATCGCCACTCTGCGTAAGGACGCAATCAGCCTCTCGGCACAAGAAGAGCAGATAATAATCTGGCTGCCAAGGTCTGGCCAAGTGCCAAGACCCATAACGGAGCCACTGACAATCAGGCTGCCGAGAGCCGGCCAGCCGCAAACGGAGAAGCTCAATCCCTCCGACAAGCCAATGACGATACGTCTTCCCAAGAAGGGTCGTCACCCCGATGCAAGGCCCAGAACTTCTAGCGAACCAACCACTCCCCGCCCAGCATCGAGTACCAAGCTGGGAGTCGCTAGTTTGCCAATAACTCCACGCTCTGGTCCACCAGCTGAACCGCTGACGATCAAGCTGCCCAGGTCGTCCTCTCAGTCTTCGTTTATACAGGGGGTAGCCGAAGAGGAACCGGAGTTCGCCAAATATATGGCTGACCACACTGATGTTTCCTCCGCAGATGATGTAATCCCCCAAGAAAAGATACCTTACTTCATCAATAAAGGGTTATCTTTGAACTACCTCGAGCTTAATAAGCTTTGTACAATGTATGCTATAGAACACGGTATAGGCACTCACCACCACACACAGGTGACAAATGTGCACATCGCAAACCAGTTTACTCTAGCGGAAGACGCTTATCGCATAATCGAGGGAGGGGACCATCCAATCATCTTCGGCCGGAAGGACGATCCGCACTCCTTCACCGTAGATGAAGTCGACCTTGGATCAGATGTCGGGAGACTGCCTCTGTATCTCTATAGCCCCCAATCTAAATATCTCATACAAAAATAGGGGTATGATCTGGAGACCACGCCAGGCTTGAACTACGGCACTGGACGACGATTACCTTTGAAGCCACCGGTCCCGGCAGGCAAACCACGGGACTACTATAGTAAAACTCGATGTAGATTCAGACAAGTCCTGTCAGTCAACATGGCATTCGTCGATGCTTATGAAGAAGATGAAGACATCCCTGAGATCCTCAAGCTAGAGCCATGGGCGCAACAGCTGGATGCACAATGGAAAAAGCGGTTCGAACAGAGAGAACCTCCCACTGAAGATGAGGTCATACAAGTAGATCTTGGCAGTGAATCTTCTCCAAAACCGATCTTCGTCAGTAAAATCCTAACAGACGAAGAGCGAGAATCGCTGCTGAAACTTGTCAAAGAATATATCGATGTGTTTGCCTGAAGCTATGAAGACATGTCGGGGTTAAATCCCGATATTGCTTTTTATAAACTCAATATCCGACCGGATGCAAAGCCAGTCAAACAACAACAGCGATGCTTTCGCCCAGGCATCATGGACGCGATCGAAGCCGAAGTCAACAAACTGATAGCCAGCGGCTTCATTCGTGAGGAGCAACATCCTGACTGGGTCGCCAATATAGTACCCGTCCTCAAGAAGAATGGGAAGATTCGAATCTGCATCAACATCCGCAATCTGAACGAGGCGTGTCCCAGAGACGAATTCCCCCTCCCTATTACAGACATCATGATTGACAACACCTGCGGCTTCGAACGGATGTCATTCATCGAACGAATGTCATTCAGTCATGCCTTTCGGTTTAAAGAATGTCGGCACCACATATCAAAGAGCCATGAGTATCATCTTCAGAGACCACTTACGTAAGACGGTGGAGTGCTACGTTGATGACATCGCCGTCAAGAGTCGCCGTAAGGGAGACTATTTGTAGGATCTGAGGACGCTATTCGATCTGATGCGAGCACAAAATTTGAAAATGAATCCCACAAAGTCCTTCCTGGGCGTATCCAGCGGGAAGTTCTTAGGTTTTATCATCACCGCCCAGGGTATCCATGTAGACCCTGAGAAGACAAAGGCAATTATGGAGATGGGTACCCCGAGAAATCTCCGCGAACTCAGAGGCCTTCAAGGAAGGCTAGCTTATATCAGGAGGTTCATTTCTAACCTCTCCTGGCGATGTCGACCATTCACCCACCTCATGAAGAAAGGTGTCTCGTTTGTGTGGGACGAAGAATGTCAGCGGGCCTTCGACAATATCAAAGAATATTTGTCGAACCCTCTAGTTCTGGTGGCCCCGGTTGCTGGAAAACCATTCCCGCTCTACGTACGAGCAATGGAGCATTCCCTCGGAGCTCTGTTGGCACAAAACAATGATACAGGCCATGAGCAAGCCATATATTACCTCAGTCGAATGATGGTTGGGCCAGAGCACCGATACACCGCTGTGGAGAAGGAATGCCTTGCCATGGTGTTCGCCATTTAGAAGACACGGTACTATGTCACCGGACAAACAATACATGTGATCTCGCGAGTCAACCCTCTCAGGGTCCTCATGACTAAACCAGGGACACTCAGCTCTCGCCTCGCTACATGGGCAATATTGCTGTCCCCCTATCATATGATCTTCGTCCCACAAAAAGCTGTCAAAGGTCAAGCCCTGGCAGACTTTTTGGCAGCCCACCCGGGCTTAGAGTCATCCAGGATATATGAAGAAATCCCAGATGAGGTCGTCGACTCGTATACAACCTCTCACGATGATATATGGCGAATGTTCTTCGACAGTGCTTCGAGAACTGGACCCAAGGGCAACATCGTCGTCGGAGTTAGGGTGGTGTTAGTCTTCCCTTCCGGACTGGTGATTAACCGCGCTTACTCCCTCACGGAACCCTTCTCTAACAATGTGGCCGAGTACAACGCTCTGGTCATTGGCCTCCAACTTGCAAGAGAGCTGGGGGTAGAATATCTTGAAGCATACGACGATTCCCAGTTAATCGTCAATCAGATCCGAGGCTCATACGAAGTTCGCCACGAAGACATGATCCCCTACCACCAAATAGCAATCGATATCATCTCGTCATTCGAAGGGTTCTTCATCGAGCACGTCCCCAGACTCCGAAACATCGAGGCCGATGCCTTAGCGGGCCTGACCGCTTCTCTAGCAGTGCCGAATCATACCCATCAATCGGTAGAGGTGATAGGCCACGAACTAGTCTGCTCCAAGAACTACGTTCAATTCGTGGCAAGTTATTCCGCTCAGGCGATTGGTGATGCCCCAGACTGGAGACAACCATTCATTGACTTCGTCGTCTACGACATCCTGCCCGAGAACCCAAAGGAAGCCACCTCCATCAGACAGCGTTCCCTCAGATTCTTTTATGATACAGAGACGAAAATGCTGTATCATCGATCCTACGATGAATTATTGCTTCGGTGTCTGTCAAACGCAGAGGCTAAAGAAGCCGTGCGAGAAGCTCATGACAGTGTTTGCGAGGCCCATCAGCCTGGCTCTAAATTACAAGACCGTCTTCGCCGAATGGGCTATTACTGGCCCACGATAGTAGCGGATGCGATAGACTATGCGAGAAAATGCAAAGCCTGCCAAGTCCACGCGGACTTCATTCACCAGCCATCTGAGTTTCTACATCCGACAGTGGCATCCTGGCCCTTCGAAGCATGGGTGATGGATATCATCGGTCCGATTACTCCACCTTCCTCCCAAGGACATCGGTTCATACTCGCAATCACAGATTACTTCTCCAAATGGACGGAAGCTATCCCGCTTGCAGAAGTCAAAACTTCGAACGTGATCAGCTTCCTCAAGTATCACGTTATCTATCGCTTTGGACTGCCCCGAAGGATCATCCACGACAATGGTCCGCAGTTTGTAAGCCACGCCTTCTATCGGTTTTGCGATAAGCACCGCATCCAAAATTTTGCATCTACACTATACAACCCAGCAGCAAACGGGTTGGCAGAGGTATTCAATAAAACAATCATCAAACTCCTCAAGAAGTTTGTCTCTTCCAACAAACGCGACTGGAACGAGAAGCTCGGTGAATGTTTATGGGCGTACCGTACTACAGTCCGAACAACTACCAGGAATACACCATTCTCCCTAGTGTACGAAAGTGAGGCAGTTCTTCCGTTAGAGACTCAAATACCCTCACTCTGCGTCACCCTCACATATCAATTGACGGTGGATGATAACTACCGTCGCCGACTACAAGAGTTAGAGGCCTTAGATGAAAAGTGCCTCCTAGCTCAGCAAAGAATCGAGCTATACCAAGCACGCATCTCTGGGGCCTTCAACAAGAAGGTTAAGGTCAGAACATTCCAGGTGGGCGATCTCGTTATGGCAGTCCGGAGACCGATGGTCATGACTCACAAGACCGTCGGCAAGTTCCAGCCAAAATGGGAAGGCCCATTTATCATTGAGGCTGTATTCTCTAATGGTGCTTACCGCCTCGCAAAATAGAATGGGGATTTGCTCATGTTGCCCGTCAACGACAAGTTTCTGAAGAAATATTATGTCTAAACGACATTTTCCAGATCATTGAGTCATGTACCCGCTGGTACCGCTGAACTCATCCTCACAATTTTCCAGATCATTGAGTGACGTACCCGCTGGTACCGCTGAACTCACACTCACCATTCTCCAGATTCCCGAGTCATGTACCCTCTCGTGCCGCTGAACTCGCATCCACAACATCCCAGATTATTGAGTCATGTACCCGCTGGTGCCACTGAACTCACACTTTCACAATATCGAGTTATGTACCCGCTGGTGCCTCTGAACTCACATCCCGGTCACTCTTTCAGATAGTAAGTCATGTATGATCATACCTCTGAACTTTCTTCCTGGAAGAGATCCTCCCTCATGATCCGATACCCGCACTCCCAGTGCACAAAAAGGGTACGCGATCCACAAATTACCAAAACGGCCATGTCCTTATTACCTCTGAGTCGTTTCACTTCCGCCAAAAACAAATCACCCCCTACATAGAACTTCCATATCCTCATTACCTCTGAATCGTTCTATGTACCCCCTCTTCATTGAGCCCACTCCTGCCATGTCCTCATTACCTCTGAGTGGGAAGGCTCCGTAGAAGAAACCTTCATACATGCCATGTCCTCATTACCTCTGAGGAAGTATGTCGATTCCCTTTCAACCTATTATCTGTACCCACAACCGAAGTATGACAAGGATAATAGGTCCATAAATGTCCTCTGTTGACCATAAATATCCTCCGTGAATTCATTCCTGCCATGTCCTTAATACCTCTGAGTAGGAAGATTCTACGATGAAACCCTCATACTTGCCATGTCCTTATTACCTCTGAGCAAATATGTTGGTTCCCCTTCATCCTATTATCTGTATCCTAAACTAGGGTAAGCCAAGGATAATAGGCCCACAAATATCCTCTGCTAAGTTTCTTAGCACAAGCCCACCATCTCATCATGCCCCGGGAGCCTAGCTGCTCTACGGCATTCTTTTTCCCGATACCAAGAGCACCCATGACCACTTTGCCATAGCTGTTCCAGGTATCCTAACCAAACTTATTATCCGTACCTAAAACTAAGGTATGCCATGGATGACGAGTCCACAAACAAGTCCCCCGTGCGAGTCAAACACCACCATCATATCACAGGTACAACAAGCAATACAAATGAAGGGTAGAATGGAAAGTACTCTTTATTTCAAAGAAGAAAAAAGCATTACATCTTTTGGGACCACGTCCCTCTCAAAAAGAAAATAGGAACAAAATAAAAGAGGAAAAGGCCGACTATAGCTCGGTATTACATAATTCCAAAAGACGATTCTTCACTAAGGTGGCCTCTTATTCGAGTCGCTGTTTAACTCGACACTCAGCCTCCCGGGATAACCACTCTTCATTATCCAAGCCCATGAGCTCCTGCCAGTCATCTTCCAACTTCTTCAGGGCAACTTCCAAGTCAGTCGAAGCTCGATTGACTCTGTCAGCCTCCTGAATAATCAGCTCCTTATCAATACGGGCAGCCTCAAGTTCAGACTCCAAGAAAGTTAGCTTCCTCTGAAGCTCAAGGATCTGCTTTCGCGTCTCAGTAATCCCACGGGAGTCAGCCGCTTCCCGAGCTATGACATCTTCGCCCTCATAGCTCAATTGATCAAATCGATTAGACAGATCACGAAGGTCCTTCAGTATGGTCGGCCTGGTTTTATCTTGAGTAGCCCTTGTCTTCTCTATAGTAGCGGTGAGAGAGCCACGCTCCCGATCTATAACAGCAGATAAATCAGCCTGCCGTAGCACCTGCAGCTGGGCCACCAGCTGCTCAGTCTCCAATAACTTCGCCTCCAAGAGTGCAGCCAGCCCTGCACTACCAAGAAGAGTCTTAAGGATATCAATTTGACCCTGGGCGCATTGCCGGGACAAGACGATAGAGGTCCCTCTTTCCCCAGCAGCCGTTATTCCCCTCCTCAAGTGACGGTAAAAACTGTCAACTATGTCCTGTAACGTGTCATCCAAGACCTCTGTAGAGGACGACGTCAGAGGAAGCGTGGCCAGCAACATCGGAGGAATAATGTTAGAACTTTCCACCAGGGGATGGAATCCGAACAGAACGACGCACGGATAACGGATAACTCTTCCTCCGCCACCCGAAGAGCCTGGATACTCGGTAGGGCAGATAGGTCGACTCTCGGAGCAACTCCAGCAGAAGAGGATGAAAGGACCATCATCCCCTGCCCTGGCCGTCCCATCACCCGACTTTCCGAACTCGAGCCCACGGGAGGCCCCTCAAGACGAGTCGGAGGAGGAGGAAGTACGCTCCTCTCCACCGGTGCCCCTTCGATAATGTTCGTCTCATTAGTGTCCATCCTCAGCACTGGAGAGGTCGGACCTGTATGCCCAGAACAATGATCAGTCGACGTGACCTGAAGGATGTGATGATAGAGCAGATAGGCCTCCTCGTAGGATAAGATTTGGCTAGTCTTACCAGGAGAGGAACATAGAGGCTCCAGCTCGTGCGTAGCCGACATGACCTCTTTACCCGCAACCTCTAAGATAGATTTAGCGGGTTCCTCTATCCCAGCCACCCCGGAGGGAAGTACGACGCGATCAACGTCATCTTGATAAAATTCAGTAATTTCAGGGACAGGTTCATTAAATCCCCCGTCATCCCTGGTCACAACCTCAGCATCTTGAGACTCTTATTTTTCTCTTGACACCTACAAGAAGGAAAGAAGATGATTAAAATCGAAGCTAGAAGGAATAAAGGAAGGAAGAATCGGGAGTGGCTTGGTTACCTTTGACGCGGGGTTAATTTCTTCTCCGCTTTCTCTTATGGTTAGCTGACGGTGTCTGGTCGCAACCAACTTCCGAGAACGAGAAATACCGCCAACAGGAGGAACTTGCCTGCTACGCTTTGGAGTAGGGCCAGGCGCAACGGATGGCTGATCCTCCAACATCTCATCTGACGAAATAGGCGGCTGATCCACCTCTGCGTCTGCCACCGGAAGGATAGAGTCATCTCCATCGTGCTCGTTGCCTTCATCATCCTCAGCAGCGGAATCCAAATATGGCACTTCGACTCTAGTCTTTCTCTTCTTGGCCCCTTGAGATCCTTCCTCCAGGCCGGTACCAACAATAAAACTGGCACCTGGGTTAAAACCGACCGGAGGTTTGTTCGCCATAACATGATATAAAGCCACCATGTATAAAATCTCCACTAATGCCTTAATAGCAGGGACCGAGAAAATAGTACGGGTATAGAATGTATCGTAGTATTGCCAAGCCCTGATACCATCAAGAAGGCTACCTTTAAAACCCAGACAGGAGCTGGGATTGTCTAGGCAAAGTTGGTTGTATCCAAACTGTCGAGCAAACCTGCTAGGCAGATAAGGCTCCAGAAAAATAGTATTGCGGTTATGATACACCAGATGTGTGGGGCGGATGTTACGCAGCCACAGGAGCATCTGGCCGTCTAGAAGTTGAGGGGGCACAATACCGTCAAGATGTACAGTCTCTATGTCCTTAGCAGTAAAGCGAGAGATGGATACGAAAATATGGTACATATCTGCCCTCGCCAATGCCATCCAGCAAGCCCGCATGGTATCATACTCCCTAGGCTCATCACGATAATGGAAGATAAATGCGTCATCATCAGTTACAACGTCTTCAGAGCCCGGTCTCATCAAAGACGGATAATACATCAACAGCCACCCCATCAAATAGTGATAGGGCAACTCAGTCTGTTCAAAATCCTTGGTCACGTCACGAGCGATGACCTTAGAGGTGAAGGTACGAAGGCCACGATGTATGCTGCACACCATGGCCGGAAGGAGAGCTAGCCTGATTATCAAAATTAACTTCACAGCCGGAAGGATGAAGTTACGACTGATTCTCTCGATAGAACCAGCCCCTCCAGAGACTACACAATTTTGCAGCCATATCATCAAAAACCCCGCCAGGAGCGCCTTCTCTGACAGCTCTTGGGTATCCTGGTAAAAATAACCAAAATAGTCGGTCTTACTCCCGAATCTATTACTGGTGGTGGCCACCCTCTTAGCCGACGACACCAAGTCTTTAACCGCCTCCCGGAATCGAGGGCGACGGGAGGTAACTCGACCGGAGGCATCCGTTGGGAAGAGATATTACACCCAGTCCTTGGTGTGGGGGGCATTCCCTTTCGAGTTGCTATCCTTTTGGGCTATCTGATGACATGTGCTATAGTGGCACAATATCTCTTGGTAAAGAGCCACGAAGCCGGGATACCGCCTTTCCAAATCTTCGAACTCCTCATTCGTGGGAGTATACGCCTTGAAAGCTTCGTCCCCCCAAGGGAGCTTGGAGACCACGTGCATTTCATGGAGTTCTAGCCCTATTTCCCCTACGGGTGTATAGAAGGTTCCCGTACGGCAGTTATACATCTCTAGCAGAGACATGAACAACTTCTTGTTTATGGACAAGCCATGGCTGGTGCCTCGAATAGCATGGTAAAAGCCAATCTCACACAAAAGGCCTCATACTTCTGTAAGATCCACATAGACAGGTCGGTCCACAAGGGAATAGGATGTATCCAACTAGGGAGCATCAACCGGCCAATGGGGTAGGAGCCCTTCTGAGCAAGTTGATTTATAAAAGTGTCGGCAGTAGAAAAGGTGAAATTAGGACCCGACATATTTAAGAAAGTACCTGGGACAAGTCCCGTTACAGAACAGCTGGTGTGCACCTTGCTGGCAGTCACAGACTTCAGACTGTTGTTATAATGGATGTTTCCCACAAACATCCCACCTCGGGTAGGGGTTAAAGTTTCTCCCATCTTCCGGTCCAATAGGAGCATATTGAACCAAGATAATGGGAAGTGTCGCTCCATTTGGGGATGCAGATCGCCATCCCGTTAGAGACAAAACTCCAATTCTCCGATACCTCCAGAACATGACTGTTCTCCACAGTCAAGGCATCTCTAAAAAAGAAGACAGGCTTCAAATATTCCCCTTCAAATTTCCTAGAGTTCATCATATATTTAAGGAAATGGAAAGGCTGGTTCTTAATGACATTCAGTCTAGCCGGAGGTTCGTTACTTGGAAACTGATCCGCCATATGCTGAACAATATGGTCGTACATATAACCCAGAGAAGCTTGGGCACTACCTACCAGGAGTTCTCCCACAGCATTTACCGACAGATTCACTGAAAAGAAGCCATAGAAAGATAAGTTAAAAAGATGGATAAAAAGAAATGATCGGGTGCTTCCAAGCCTCATACGGCTCAAGAAAATACCCATGCGGTTCCAACTTAACAGGGCCTCATACGGCTCCAATGAAGCCTTATACGACTTAATCTCAGAGGAATGCTTATGTAGCCCTATTCAGTAAAAATTTATGCGACAGTGCTCTCATAAGGCCCTTAGGGTTCGGACAAAATTTGCACTGATCGCGTGACAGACAAAATTTGTGCGAACCCATGCGGCTCAGCATAGCTCATACGGCTGCG
The DNA here is from genome assembly GCA_029216955.1 of Iris pallida. NCBI lineage: Eukaryota > Viridiplantae > Streptophyta > Magnoliopsida > Asparagales > Iridaceae > Iris > Iris pallida. The sequence continues at coordinate 30,895,109 of JANAVB010016195.1, read as the reverse complement.
TTAGCAGAGCACGTATACGATCACAGCAGTTATTCTTATGCGGCTCGCAGCTCGACCATAGGTCAGACATACGACTCACAAAGGCTCGTGCATAAAGCATGCGACGTAGCCACAGCGGTTAAGGTTCTTTTGCCCTTGCAATGTCCTTACCAGCAATGAGGGGATGAACGTCAGGATGAGCCGTGGGGACGACGATCGGTGGTGGAGCGACCGCAGTCGAAGAAGAAGCAGTCTTGCCCTTCGCCGTCACGGTCGACGAGGACGCTGACTTCTTTGCTACGACGGTCTTCTTGGGAGCCATTATCAATCAAGAAGAAGATGAAGAGCGGAATAGGAGAAGATTCAAAGAGAAGTCCTCTCTCTCTCAGACTCCTCTTATTTATAGAAGGACAAAAAGGGGAAGACACGTGGAGTACTAAAACTGCCTCGTATAAAGACAAAAATGACTCCTCGGATTTTGCCCCCTCTCCCATAAAGAAGATTCACCCGGGGCTTAAAATCCAGAGATTTAATAAACCAATCCTCGGGATTCCCCCTAAAGACGGCGCTAAAAGTGAATTTGAGGCAATTAAAGACACGCACACGTGGCAAGGAGCTATGCGGCTAAGCCATCCATGCGGCTGAAATAACTCTGCGGATCAAAAGTCTATGCGGCTCGAAAGTTCATGCGGCTAATACTTCCATGCGGCCAAGATAGCTATGCGGCCAAGACATCTATGCGGCTAGAAAGAGCTTCCACACGGCCATGCTTCTTATTCAAAGTATTTAAATTTTGCAAATTGAAAACTTTGAGGGGGGTCTTGTAGAAGCATGGAAAATAATAAAGAAAGAGCCATGCGGCCAGGAAACCCCATGCGGTTCAGAAAGCCCATACGGCTCAAAGGACCCATGCGGCTCCACGAGCCTATACGGCTCTGTGATCTCCATGCGGCTCAGAAAAGAAGACACGTGGCTTGCAAACAGTTCTCCCTATCGCCCTATACTACATTAATTACTTTGATGGCTGACCGCTCTGACGAAACGACAGGCCTAACACAAAGAGGCAATTATGACTCTGTCATAATGACAGAGTCCTAGGAAATTAAAGAAAATCTCTGGCACAACCCCCCAAGATCCAGAAAATGCCACGCAGCCTAGACACGTGGACAGTCATATGCGGCTTGAGCAGAGACTCCCCATACGGCTCAGGCTAAAATCGTCCTATGCAGCCCAGATCGAAACAACCCTATGCGGCTCAAGCAGATGCAGCCCTATGCGGCTCACAAGGATCATATCCATGCGGCTCAGATTATCATACGGTTCAGAGATTCAGAGGCCACTCCCCAGGCAGCCCTGCCACGTGGCCAAGCGTATACGGCTCAACCCTTATGCGGCTCATCCCTTATGCGGCTTAATCCTCATGCGGCTCAGTGACTCCCAGACATGTGTCATAAAGCCAATCAATTTCCCAGATTTACTATAATCAAAGATTGGGTCAAATCCCAATAATCTGGGACACGTGGCAAGAGAATGAATTAAATTTATTCTTTCAGATTCGCAGACATCAGCAAATCATCATCACGGAGATTTATTCCAATTAGTATTAATTACTGATAGAATTTGGTGCAATCTACACTAAATGGCCCAGATTTATCACACTCAAGATTAATGGCCCAGATTGATCAATCAACAGGCCGTCGCCACTCTAAGGGGCAATCATTGTAAACCCTAATGATTACATTCCCTCTTTATAAATAGCGAGATGCCATTCCTTTGCAAGGAGAGGACTTTTCGAGATCAGAGAGAGCACCATATACTTGGAGAAAAAAAGCAGAAAGAGAGCGAAGAGAGCATTTCTTCAACGCAAAGCAATCTTCTGGAGCCAAGGCTGCATACCGATCGTCCAAGGAGTAAGGCAGAGCGGCCGTCGCTTTCCCGAGCCTTTATCGTCATCCCCCAGAATCTAAAATAAATAATTGTACTTAGACTGCTATACCTAGGCTTTCGTCCCTAGGCTTTCTTTGTACAAGCGAGTTTGTAACGTGAAGTAAAAGTCTAGTCCTCCGATAATTGTTCTGCTCTTTTATATTTTATGGCAAACATCGTCTTGGTCGTTATCAGTCATGAACATCGTCCTCACATGAAAAAAAGTGGAAGGAACTGTAGAATACGTTCCCTCCAAATCATACCCTCGTATAGAGAAGTCGTCGGGGTTTATGGAAATATTCTCCTCTGGTTCGGACTCGGAGGAGGTGCTACCCCCTGCATAGGAGGTTGCCTCATCTTGGCACCTGTGGACATTTTCAGGGACGTCTGAGTCTGTTGTATCTGTTGGGGGGATTGTTTCCCCTGGTTTATCTTCTCGAAATGTCAGATTATTGTGGATGTTCCGAGGACTTCTACCCCCAGCTCTAACTACCCCCAGGGATATAGATGACGAATCTCCAAGTGATGAAAATTTCTTCTTTGAGTGGGTACCTTGATAAACCCCTCATGTGACGGCTGTGGACAACCCCCTAGATAAGAGTTTCTTGGCCGTGCTGTTTGAGATTGTCGGGCTGAACATATTTATTTTCTTTCCTTCCTTGCTGCTAGGATCCTTTCCGGTAGAATTACAGGAGGAGAAAGGAAGCACCTCGTCCCCCGAGCTTTGTTGTAGGACCGGTCCTGGCTGCTGCAGTCGTTGGAAGACGGACTGCTGGTCCTCTTGTACTGCTGTCTTGTTGCAGCAGCAATTGATAATGACTTGAGTGTAGTGACGTCTATGAAAGGACTCTTTGTACACCAAGGTTTCTTTTCTTTTCTTACGTTTGTGAAGGATCATATCTCGCAAGTCAAGGACATCTCGATCAACCTTTGCACTCACTTTGTGGGCCCGGGTATCCCGAGCACACGAGTGCGTAGGTATCATGTTTGCTCCCGAATGCGGGGCTAGTAAAAGCACTTGCCCTCGATCATTGTTGGGAGACTCTTGAGAACCACCCTGTCCGTTTGCCATCGGGGGCTGGACACGGGTGGTTCTGTACAACTTTCCATCAGAGGCTTGCATAACAATTAGCGGGACTCTCTGATGGTCAGTAGTTGGGACAGCTGACGGAGCTCGACGAGCCTGTGGTGTCCTAGACTTCTTCGTTCTAGCACCCGAGGGTGCGTAGTAGGAAGCGTCCAAGCTGTGCCGCATAGAGTCTGGCACATACTCATTGGAGCTTCTGAGGTCAGGCCTGCATGAGAGGCGGTCGAAGACTGAACCCGAGCCACATAGGATGGATGGTCGGCGGCTGGGATTGGATGTCGCATAAGTCATTTCCCTATGGCTGGGATTGTTGGCCGCATATGCATTCTTCCTGCGGCTGGGATTGTTGGCCGCATATGCATTCTCCCTACGACTGGGATTGGTGTCCGCATATGTATTCTTCCTGCGGCCTACACCCTTATGCGGCTTCTTCTTGGACCGCATGGAGCTTCCGTTTGCCCCCACAAGTCAGCATCGTAGTATTTTTCTTTGCTGGATTTGGGGACAGCAGGGTCCTCTACGACCTGAAATAGGGCCGCATGTTAGTCTTCTTCGCCGTCTTGAGCAGCAGAGCAAACTTATTCAAGAGCTTGGGGAGAGGCAATGGTTTTGGGCCTCCACGCCCTGCGGGCCTTCTTTGGGCCGGCTCGCTTCTGGATCGGGCTAGCGCTCCCTTCGGAGAGCATCTCTTCGAACGTTTGCTGGTCGAAACTAACAACAAGCATTTGTTGTGTGGAACCGAGTTTGGCTGCGTCCGATTGGGTCACCAACTTATCAGCAGCGGAGAAGTTAGTCCCCAGCAGAGTTGCCATCGTGTTTGCCACTTATCGTCGTAGAACAGAATAATTTTATGGGAGGACTGAACTTGAATCACAATTATAAACTCGCTTGTATAGAAGAGAGGCTAGAAACAAAACCTAGGAAAAGCAATCTAAGTACAATTGTTTAGTTTTGATTCTGGTGGGTGACGGTAGAGGCTCGGAAAAGTGCTATCAACTCTGCCTTACTCCTTGGACGATCGAACGCAACCTCGGCTTAGATGAAGAAATGCTCTCCAAAGACACGAAGGGAAGAGTCTGCGTCTGAGCTTTATATGCTTTCCTATATGTCTCCATGTCCCTCTCGTAAGGGAATAGTACCTTGTTATTTATAGGAATTTATAAGGAATGGGATGTACAGCCACATGGCAAATTCTAGGCCACATAGTTGTAACTGTGCCTCGAGACTCGATTTATAGTGGACAGCTGGGGGTTGGTTGAGATTGATCATGATCTGCTTATTGCAGTAAATCAGAATTGTTAAGACTTGGTCAATCCCTGCCACATGTCTCAACTATTATTCTGTGGCGAGCCGCATGAAGGCTGTATCCTGGCTGAGCCGCATGAGGGACTGTCTCATAAGCGAGCCGTATGAAGAATGTCTCATGACCGAGCCGCATGAAGGACATCTCATGACCGAGCCACATGAAGAATGTCCTATGACTGAGCCGCATGAAGAATGTCTCATGTCCGAGCTGCATAAGAGATGCTTCATGATCGAGCCACATGAGAGGTGTCTCATGACCGAGCTGCATAAGGAGTGTCTCATAGGCGATCCGTATGAAGAGTTTTATAGCTGAGCCGCATTAAGAGTCTTCTTTGGTTCGTGAACTGTGCAGGATGTCATGATGATTTCTCGTCTTTTTAGGAGCACGTCACGTCTTATCTTCGTGTCAGAGCTGTAATCTTTGTGTCAGAGTAATTATGGCCAGCAACATAAGGAGACATTTATTGCTTAGGCTGATTTCGAACCGCATAAGGCTCCCCGTTGCTCTTGGGCCTCATGAAGCTTTCTGGGTTTTGAGCCGCATGAGGCTCCTTGTTGATTTCGAGCTGCATAGAAAATTCCCTTCTTTTCTATGCTTTTACAGTACAGAAGAAGGATGGATTGGTACACTTGTGCATAGATTACAGGGAATTGAATTTAGTGACGGTGAAGAACAAGTATCCTCTGGCACGTATAAATGATCTGTTTGACCAGCTGACGGTGCTTATGTGTTTTTAAAGATTGATCTCAGATCCGGCTACCACCAGATCAAGGTTCGAAAGGAGGACATTCCGAAGTCGACCTTTCGAACAAAATATGGGCACTGTGAGTTCCTTATGATGCTGTTTGGTTTAACCAACGCGTCAGCTGTGTTCATGAGCCTTATGAATAAGTGTTCCACCAGAACATAGATAAGTTCCTGGTGGTATTTATTGATGACATTTTGGTTTACTCTAAAGGCCCCGTGGAGCATGAGGAACATTTCAGGGTCATGCTATAGACATTGAGAAGGGAAAGACTATATGCAAAGCTCAGTAAGTATGGGTTTTGTTTGAGAAAGGTATCTTTCCTTGGGCACATAATTACAGAAGATGGATTAGCAGTGGATCTAGAGAAGATTGTTGCAGTTGAGACTTGGCCTACCCCTACATCAGTTACGGAGGTTAGAAGTTTCCTCGGACTTGTAGAATACTATCGAAGGTTCGTAGAAAACTTCTCCAGGATTGTGGAGCCTTTGATGAGTTTGACACGTAAGGATCAGGAGTTTATCTGGAAAAAGGAGTGTTAGACTGCATTTGATGAGTTGAAGAAGCGTCTGATGTCAGCACCTACCTTGAATCTTCCTACATGATTTGGAGACTTTATTGTATACAACGATGCGTCTGAGAGTGGATTAGGATGTGTTCTGATGCAGAATGGCAAGATTGTGGCATAGTCATTGAGATAATTGAGGACCCATGAGAACTATCTGACGCATGATTTGGAGCTAGCTGCAGTGATATTTATACTAAAGTCATAGAGGCACTACCTATATGGAGAGTGTAGTGCCCCGCTCCTAGCGGTTCACTATGTAAGGCTTGTGGCTTTGTTAACTCGGTCGAAACCGAGTATTGGGGAAACTTACCGTCGGCATTGAATCGATCACGAACAAATGCATATGAACATTTCCAACTAATGGATTGGTTTCTCTTGAAATGCGTCCAAGAGTTTTCTTTGGATGTTTTGGTGCTGGTTTTGGTGCTTGGTTTTGATGGATGCATTTCTGAATGGTTTTCGATGATTTGATTCTTGCCCCTTTTTATCGATTTGTATAGCATTCATTCTTGAGAATTTTAAGAGAAGAGAACATAACGAGATGGATTATTAACCAAACTTTTGGTGCTATTGCAGACTGAAGCATGAGGGAAGGCTAAGCGCACAAATGTTCTTCTCTTTCTTTGCGATTCTCTAGTTTGGTGAGTGTGGATCTCTGTGGTGGTATTGTCCCTCTCGCTATTCCTTCATGCCAACTAAATAATTGTCTTGCAACATTCGTTGATCAATATCATGTTGCTAATGCCATAAGTCAATACCGCTAATAAGCTAGAGAATGAATATTGAATGAATTGATTACACTGTGATGAACTGAACATTGAATTAAAATGAATTGATGCCTGGAATGATGGTTATGAAATGCTGAGAATGATCATGTTGCCTATTACTTTAATATTTCTATGCACACTGTATTTATCGAGTCGGACATACATTCGCATGACCATGGATAACTTGTGCACAAGGTTTGAGAAGTAATTTCTATGAACTGTACAGGGCATCAGGACCGATTCAGCTTAGGAGGAAATAATGAAGTACTTTGGGAGCATGAATAATGCGAAGCATCATAGAGGCTAGCTGCCTACTGTGCTGTCATCGTATTACCTTGAAGACCCAAATGCAAATAAATGAAAAGAGTCTATATGGTTTAACAACACCAGTGGTCATGTTGTGAAGATGTATGCTAATCAATATTTTGTACAGGGGCGGTGAGTATTATTATTATCATGTATCTTATGCAGGACAGCTGGATTCAGCCGATGCTAAAGTGAACATTATTTTATGCAATATCATATTGCCTCGAATGTGATTTACTCTGAATATTGGCTGTCCCATAATGATCTCATGCCTTAAAATACTTGTCATTAATAAAATGTTGGTTTAGCTGAGTGGGCCAACAGGGCTCACCAGTGTATTGTTATAATGTGTTGACCTCTCATCCACAGGTACTGGAGAAGGCTCGGACGCACATCGTAATTAAAACTTTCTTAACTGCTATTTCCTTTCAAGTTTATTTTCAAATAAAAACGCACAAAGTATTACGAAGCATTCAAATATTGCAGCTTAGATTTCAAAGTACTAAAGGGCATGATGTATGGAAAAAGAAGTTATTTCATGGCAGCCTATCAATTGTACTTTTTCATGAATCAATGTAGCCGAAAAGGCATTCCAAATAGTACCGAAAAAGTTGTATTCTGGCTACAATTATCAATAAAATGAATATTATTTCTTCCTATTCCGCTTACTCAATTTTTTCGAAATTGTGGCTTACTTTCAAATGTTTTAAATTGACACAAATGTGCACGTTCTTGCCTTGTACAAGTGCAACTCCAGACTTGTACGTCATCACGCCTTAGTGAGGACGATTGATTCGGCATGAATCGAAGCAAAGTGAGCGATTCCCCGAATCACATCGCCTCTAACTTGCCTTACTCAGAAGGGAGTCGTATTTAAGTGGACCAACGACTGTGAGAGTAGTTTTCAGGAACTAAAGCAGTGGTTCATCACGGCTCCAATTTTAGCACTTCTAGAAGGCTATGAGGAATTTCAGATCTACAGTGACGCATCGGGACTTGGTTTGGGATGTGTTCTCATGCAATGTGGGATGACAATATCATATGCGTCGAGACAACTCAAGTAGCATGAGAAGAATTACCTAACTCATGACTTAGAATTGGCGGCAATTGTGTTTGCGTTGAAATTATGGCAACACTATCTCTATGGTGTGTCCTGCGAGATCTTCACAGATCACAAAAGCCTAAAGTACATATTCACACAAAAAGAATTGAATTTGAGGCAGCGGCATTGGTTAGAATTGGTCAAAGATTATGACTTGACGATTTCTTACACGCTTGGTAAAGGGAACGTAGTAGCTGATGTCTTGAGTCAAAAATTCATTGGGATACTAGCAGTAGCAAAGGAGGTACTACGAGATCTTGAAGAGATGGGCATCGAATTCAGAATCAGTACACAGAATATACAGTTGGCTTAGTTGCAACTTGAGCCGAGCCTCCAGGGAAGGATTAAGACTGCTCAGAAGGACCATCCGTTTCTGCAGAAGATACGCGAGTTGATTCTAGCAAAAAAGGCGTCCGACTTTGTAGTAGAAGATGACACTATTCATGTCAAGGAAAGATTGTGCGTTCCTAAGGATGAGGAACTCAGGAAGGAAATACTGACCGAGGCTCATTTAATAAGGTATTTCTTGCATCCGGGAAGTACAAAAATGTACAAGGAACTGCGCTCAACGTTTTGGTGTCATGGTATGAAGAAGGATGTAGCTCTATTCGTGTCACAATGCTTAGCTTGTCAGCGTGTAATGGTCGAACACCAACGGCCAGACGGATAACTACAAAATCTGGCTATTCCGCAGTAGAAATAGGCTAATATATGTATGGAATTTATAGTTGGCTTGCCAAGAACTCAGAAAGGGAATGTTGTAATTTGGGTAATCATGGATAGATTAACTAAGTCGGCTCATTTCATTCCAATAAAAGTTACATGGAGTGTAGACCGCTTAGCTCAGATCTATATGAATGAAATTGTTCGATTATACTGGGTGCCAGCTTCTATAGTGTCAGATAGAGACAGGCAGCTCTTATCATAATTTTGGATAAGTCTGCACTCAACATTAGGCACAAAGTTAAATTTTGGTTCGACATACCATTTACAGACTGATGGACAGACGGAAAGAGTAAATCAGATCCTTGAAAATATATGTGCATGCTCGATTCGAAGACAAATTGGGACGCACATCTCGTATTGGCAGAATTTGCCTATAACAACAGTTATCAAGCAAGCATTCAGATGGCCCCATAGGAGGCATTGTATGGACGAAAATGTCGATCACCGATATGCTGGGATAAAGTCGATAAACGGCAAGTACTCGGACTAGAACTTGTGGAATAGGCCGTCGAGAGGGTTCGCTTAATTCGAGAAAGGCTTAGAGTTGCTCAAAGTCGACATAAGAGTTATGCAGATGTGTATCGGCGACCTTTGGAATTCACTAAGGGCAATCATGTCTTCTTGAAGGTCACACTATGCAAGGTGTGATGCGGTTTGGGGTGAAGGGAAAGTTGAGCCAGAGATTCGTTGGACCCTTCGAGATTTTGGAGAAGGTAGCCTCAATAGCTTATGGACTTGCACTATCTCCGGCTCTGGCTGATGTGCATGATGTCTTCTATGTGTCCCAACTGCGGAAGTATGTGCATGATCCAGGTCACGTAATGAACTTAGATCAGTTACAGCTGAGTGCTGACCTATCCAACACTGAAGAGCTTGTCCAGATTTTGGAAAAGAATGAGAAAGTTTTATAGAATCGGACAGTATCCTTGGTCAACGTGCTATGGCAGAACCATGCGATCGAAGAGTCGACGTGGGAACTGGAGGAGGGGATGAGGGTGAAATACCCCTCGCTGTTTGATAATTTTGAGGTAGGACTTTTGCTTTAAGTTTCGAGGACAAAACTTTTTCTTAGTGGTATATTATATAGTGTCCCGCTCCTAGCGGTTCACTATGTAAGGCTTGTGGGTTGGTTAACTCGGTCGGAACTAAGTATTGGGAAAACTTATCGTCGGCATCGAATCGATCACGGACAAATACATATGAACCTTTCCAACTAATGAATTGGTTTCTCTTGAAATGCATCCAAGAGTTTTCTTTGGATGTTTTGCTGCTGGTTTTGCTGCTTAGTTTTGATGGATGCTTTTTTGAATGGTTTTCGATGATTTGATTCTTGTCCATTTTCAACGATTTGCATAGCATTCATTCTTGAGAATTCTGAGAGAAGGAAACATAATGAGACAGAATATTAACCAAACTTTTGGTGCCATTGTAGACTGACGTGTGATGGAAGGCAAAGTGCGCAAGTGTTACTCTCTCTGTGATACTCTAGTTTGGTGAGTGTAGATCTCTGTGGTGGTATTGTTCCTCTCGCTATTCCTTCATGCCAACTAAATAATTGTTTTGCAACATCCATTGATCGATATCAAGTCTCTAATACCACAAGTCAATACCACTAAGAAGCTAGAGAATGAACATTGAATGAATTGATTACATTGCGATGAACTGAACATTGAATTAAAATGAATTGATGCCTGGAATGATGGTTATGAAATGCTGAGAATGATCATGTTGTCTATTACTTTAATATTTCTATGTACATTGTGTTTATCGAGTCAGACACACATTCGTATAACCATGGACAACTTGTGCACAAGGTATGAGAAGTAATTTCCTCGAACGGTATCGGGGCATTAGGACCAATTTGGCCTAGAAGGAATAATGAAGTGCTTTAGGAGCATGAGTAATACAAGGCATCATAGAGGCTAGTTGTCATCGCATTACCTTGAAGTCCCAAATGCAAATGAATGAAAAGAGTCCATATAGTTTAACAACACCAGTGGTCATGTTGTGAAGATGTATGCTAATCAATGTTTTGTACAGGGGTGGTAAATATTATTATTATCCTGTATCTTATGCAGGATAGCTGGATTCGGCCGATGGCAAAGTAAACATTATTTTCTGCAATATCATATTGTCTCGATATGATTTACTCTTAATATTGCCAGTCACATAATGATCTCATGCCTTGAAATGTTTGTCATTAATAAAATGTTGGTTTTTGAGTGGGCCAACGGGGCTCCCTAGTGCATTATTATAATGTGCTGACCCGTCCTCGACAAGTACTGGAGAAGGCTCGGGCGCACATCGCAATTAATGCTTTCTGAACTGCTGTTTCCTTTCAAGTTTACTTTCAAGTAAAGACGCACAAAGTATTACGAAGCTTTCAAAGATTGCAGCTTAGATTTCAAAGTACTAAAGGGGCATGATGTATGGAACGAGAAATTATTTTATGGCAGCTTATCAATTATACTTTTTCATGAATCAATGTAGCCGAAAGGGCATTCCAAATAGTACCACAAAAAGTTGTATTCTGGCTACAATCATCAATAAAATGAATATTATTTCTTCCTATTCTGCTTACTCAATGTTTTCATAATTGTGGCTTACTTTCAAATGTTTTGAATTAACATAAATGTGCACATTCTTGCCTTGTACAAGTGTAACTCCAGACTTGTACGGCATCATGCCTTAGTGAGGACGATCGATTCGACGTGAATCGAAGCAAAGCGAGCGATTCCCCGAATCAGGGTTGGTATCAGAGCACGGTTTCAATTCTTCAAATTTTGAAAATGTTTTCGAAAAAAAAGTCTTTATGCAAATTTTCTCGGTTGATGGTGTCGATAGCGCTGGCATGAAATAATGTTCCATACAATAAACCCATAAATATTTTATGAGTGCTAATAGAATTATTTTTTTTGTAGAATGACCAAAGGTGATAGCTCGAAGACGAATTCATCGTCTGACCCAATAGAGAAACTGATGAAACTAATGGAGGCTCAGAGGAAGCAGAGCGAAGCCCAACATCGCGCGCTTTATAAGCAGCTTCAGTATCAGTTTCAGGAGCAACTGGATGCTCGACAAAAGCAAGTAGATAATCTGTCTCAGATTGTCACCAAGCTGACAATCGATCCCAATGTTTCTGCAAAGGACGCAGCAACCGAGACCGTAGAAGTGCCGGCAGAGAAACCTAAAACGCCGACACGGACGAGAACGAGCTTCAAGTTTTTAGAATTCAAAAGCTGCGACCCACCTGAGTTTAATGGAAGAGCGGAGAAAGATGAAGTGATGGGCTTCTTGAACACACTTGAGGGCTACTTTCGAATATTAGATATACAGAGAAGTAAGAGGGTAGACTGTACCGCTGTACAACTTCGTCTCAAGGCCCAGGAATGGTGGACTTCGCAGAGACAGGCTACTTTCGAATGTTAGATATATAGGGAAGTAAGAGGGTAGACTGTGCCACTGTACAACTTCGTCTCAAGGCCCATGAATGGTGGACTTCGCAGAGACAGGCACTTTGCCGAATTCATTCTACCAGCTGTCCGTCAACAGAAAGAAAAGGAGTTCGTAGCAATCCAACAGTGTAGTATGTCAGTGGATGATTATGAAATCGAATTTCTGAAGAAAGTTGCATTCGCTGGATACATAGTTCCGAATGATGACGCAAAGTGAGAAAGATTCGTGCAAGGCTTGAATAATGGCCTGCAGCGTGATGTGCTAAGTCGGAAGTGTACGTCTTACCAGGAGGCGTATGAAATAGCTCTCGAGATTACCTACGCGTTCCAAGTGGCAAGCTATACGAGGATTTGATGACTGAGGCGCACAATTCGATATACTCTATTCATCCCGGAGATACGAATATGTACAGGGATTTTAGGCAGCACCACTGGTGGCATGGAAAGAAAAGAGAGATCACTCAATTTGTAGCAAGGTGTTTGGTCTGTCAACAGGTCAAGCTGTTAGGGATATATACTAAATACATCGCTTTTGTAGTAACCTTATTTCCTTAAATTTTGAATGAGAACCATATGGACAAATGTTTGCATATTGTATTTGTTGCAAGTGTTAATGCAAATGTCTGATATTCTATATTATAGATAATATGGTGTGTGGTGTCACACAGAAGATCTTATTATCAGTTCCCTATGGAGTATATAAATAGTTCACAACCTAGATGGACTTGGACAATCTATTAGAAAGGTTGTAGTATAATCTGGTATTAGTCTATCTTGACTATAGGTTTACACTAGTACACTTTGTGTATATTTAACAGGACCACTTGAGGTTGTTCTCTTTGTACTGACTACATAAGTGAACAAATACCTCGGTTATTATGGATGCTTGTGCTCTTAATCCGGATATAATAACAGACATGTATATACAGTGTGTATTTGACTCATAAAAGAGTGAGATTCATTATGGGTCAACAACCTCTATGAATTAGGTAATAACATTGTATGTATGATGGGTTGTTGATTATAAATGGAATCCATGTCCCGATACATCGGATTGATGATGTCCCCTCAAGGAGCTCATAATGATTACCATGTAAACCCTGCAGGTGGATTATATCCGACACGACAAATAAAGTTGAGCGATACTACTATAGGATAAAAGATGTCGAATCAATATAGTTGTCAGTAACTTAATTTGATTGACGGACATTCGATATCTTAACATGGGAAGCCAAAATGAGCATATAATAAAAGGAGCCCACAAACATAATTTGGGATTAGGGAGGTAGTGCAACAATAGCTCATTGGTGGATCGAGCTATTGTTAATAGGCCTGGATTGTGTGTTCGGGCTGAACACGGGATAACCAGATTCGTTAGGAGGCCTAACCCTAATTTCTTCTCATGGTCCCTTTCGTAGCCTATATATAACCTCTATTCTCTGGCCGCCAAATGACTGATCAAAAATCTGAAGCTTTCTCTAAATTTGTGATTCACTTAAGGAGAGAAAGAAAGGGCTGCCGAGGAGAAAAAAAGGTTGGGAGATCGTCGCCCATACGACGTCCAACTCGAGGAAGGAATATGTGCAGAAGATCCTGGGATCGTCCGCTCGAGATTGCCAGGAACTACTTGTCTTCTATACACCGCTAGTATAATTCGTGAACCCTAGTTTCAGCCTATGAAGGGTTAGAACATGTATTAAATATGTTTAACTTTCTATCGATCAAATTGCACGCCAAAGTAAGGGTCCTGGGAATCCCCGGTTCCATCAATTGGTATCAAAGACACTTTGGATCTGCGTATTGATTGATACGTCCATGTTGTCCAATAAAACCTATGCTGTGTAATAGTCGATAGATGTAGATCTGTTCTAACTCAGTTTTGCAGGCATCTTAGATCCAACTATTATGGTCTAATGCATGTTTTTGATTGTGTTGTTTAAACTACGAACATGTTGTGGATGTTGTTGTTGCAGTGGATGTAATTAAAATCATGAGGGTTGATCGTGCTTATTATATTAATTTTTCAATCTAGATTATGTGTGAACTCCTTCTAGTGGCATAGGATTGATGTAATTTTAATTATTTTTGATCAATCGTGATGGCGGTGGTGGCTGTTTCTGACGCCGGACGAGATGCTGGTTTTAAGCAGTCTAGAGACATACATATGATTTTCGATGAAGAAATCGACAGCCAAAACCTTAAAAAAATTGGGACGCTGCCCAGAACCCCATACCCTGACCAGGCAGGTCGAACCCCGAATAGATCCGCGCAGCGCCAAATTTTGGATCCAGATAGTTAAGGACGAAACAGGAAAAATGACCATAATAGTTGGATATTTTTCTCTTATTTGTTGTCATTTTGCTTTTTCTGATTATGCATGTTTATTATTGTGTGGATGTTTTTTTGAAAAACTAAGCCTACATTAATAATGGACATAATATCAACTAGTAGAAAAACCCTCATTGTTAAATAACTAAGTGGGAGAGGATACTACAAAAAAAGTAAACTTTTGGGACAACAAAAAACTGTCATAATAAATAGGTTTACCGTCCCAACTACTATTTGGGACGGTCTTTAGGACGGCAATGGGTGGTCTTATTAGGGTGGCGTGGCAAAAAGTTAAATGACGGATATTTGTCGTCCCAAATACTTATAAAGGATTGTTAAACTCCCGTCCCGAAAGGTTTCAAAATTACAAATTCTGCAGGACAGTTTATAAATCTGTCCCCAAAAATACGTCCCAAAAACTTAATCCTCTTCCTATTTGTATATAAAATATACAATTAAATTTTATATAGAACAAAAATCACACAGAACTATTTAATCGCAAATGCATTATGGTAGCTTCAACATTAAGACAAGAAATTTTTATAAAACATTTAAAAGTCATATCCAACTGTTTACAAAATGAAACAAAAGTTTACATCACATCGAATCTTTCTCCCATAACATAAAATTTATATCCCATTGTTTACAAAATAAAAGTTTATATCACGTCGATAGCCACATGTGCATGTCAAACGCACCATCTGCAGCCTTCTTTGGAGCAGCCTTCTGTGAAGGAGTTACACGACAGCAGACGGTTGTCCTCGAGAGAATCGCCAATTCAGTGAAAGCCTCCTTATATCTCTTCAGAACAATTTCTAAAGCAACACCATCCACAACAAATGCCATGTCCTGTGGAAACAAAGAAATAAGGGCAAAGTTCTTCATGGGAGTAAAAGATTCAGCTGAAGTATGACTTGATAGTTTTGAGAGAAACTACAGATACAAAAGGGCATGCCAAATTGAGATGTAAACTTGCGAAACAATAGCATATTGATACAAGTGTGGTTAAGATATAAAATGGAATGGCACCAATGATATCAATGTTGATGAAATCAATATAAATTAGCTAGGAGTTTAGACTGGAGGATAGAACATATGCTACAAACACATCTTTTGGGCAGCATTGATGAAAGAAAGAAACAAAAACCAAAAGTGATTATACCACCGGTTACAAGGTCACTAGCTAACTAGACTTATCTAGCTCCGCATAAAGAATTCTTCTACTTCTCACCAATTAAAAAAAATCATAAATAATATGTTAAAGAAATAAGAATGTGAGGGTCCACGGATGAATATTCCAGGCATAGATCATGGGCAGACTTGAAACTTTCAAACCTGTACACACATTGCCTAGATCTATCATGCTCAGCTTGCATAAGCACTGCTTGAGTTCTTAAAGGAGTAGAAGGTTTAGCAAATGAGAGGAGCAAGGGAGAAACATATATAACTATTCCCTTTATTCCAATTAGTCATTCTCTATTTTTAATTGTTATTAATTTGAAATATGACAAACAATGAAGAATGGAATAAATATCTAAAGAGGTTCTTTTCTAAGAGTAATATATGATGCTGCTTTTACCAACTGCTTGAATCCTTTTCCTCCATTCATTTAGTACCCCTTAAGAGTGAAGATCTATTAGCTAAAATAGCTTCCATTTGAATGCCTTGGCCCCGCCATTTATCTTCTTCAACTGCTCCTTATTCCCAAATCCTCCAAGGGTTGATACAACCACGGTTTCTCCAAGCAATAGTTCATCCCACTTAAAATAAAAAAATAATCTCTTGTATATATATATATATATATTTGAGCCCTCATTTTATAGGTGGTCAGAAAATTTCCAATAAGCTATATATATGTATTAAAGAACTTTAGTGTACATAATTCCAGGAAATAAGTTTTAAGCTATCTCAAGACTAAAAGTTACATTCTCTAATGCATAGATTTGTTAATACACTAGCATAGATGTAACATTAGTCACTTAAGGACAAAGAAAGTAAGTATGTTCAATAATTGCTTGTTGCTAAGAACACAACAGGGCTTTATCTACTTGGAATGATCTTTCAAGACGTATTGTAGTTGCTGTAGAATGTGGGGACCATGTTACGTTGACAACACATATAGACTATAGTAAATTCACCTCTAAGTAATACCAGTTCCTTATTGCATCACAAAATTGATCATCTCACCCATAGTAAAATCCTAACCTTTATAAGTGGGGTCATAAACAAGCAAGTAGAAGTTGTAAAAAAATTGATCATCTCAACCATAGTAAAATTCCAACCTAGGTACATGAGCTCTCAAAAAGGAATTATCTACTTAGAGCTCTATATTCTATATATTAAAGGGATATGTGATTCAGATTATTATTCTCTCTTTCATGAGAGGTTGTTGAGTTACAAACTAGTAATGATGAGAATGCATGTTATCATCATCGTCATATTAAGGTTCCCTCTGGTGCACCCAGAATTGACTACAACTTGCATACTAAACCAAAAAATAATGGGCTAGCCTCAAAGCGAGCTACCCACACCTTGCTTGCAAAGAGGAAACTTGAAACATCGATTACCAGAGTAAACTCTTTAGGAAGCAATTCTTGTAATACATATTCTTTTGTATTTATTTTATTCGCTTGTAGAAGAAAAAAAAACTAGGATTATGACTATTTTGTATCTTCACTCTCATGCTACAATCAATCCTTAATGCCTAATGCACTCACTATATTGCTTCCATATCTTGAAAGAATAATACATGCTCATAGTGTGTTTATTCTTTGCATTAGTCTTTCTAATGGATCCTCTTAAGTTGGGAAATCATACTCAACTCATACTATAATCAAGTACCAATTAAGGGGTTCGTATCTCGAGTTATCTAAATAGTTAATTAAAGGTATATGTAACTCAAGATGGGCGAATTAGAAGTTAAAAGAATCTAAACTGCTACCTATTTGCAGATCATGCCAAGGGTGAGCAACAACAAATTTCCTTGACATCGAAGAAAGGATGCGTTCACTGAGGGCGGACATGAGGGAAACTCGAGTGGCCATTCATTTCTTCTCCACCAGCCATGCTACCTTAACAAACTAAATACAAATATCTTTCAGATGTTTAAGCAAGAGGAATCATCCAATATGCAACTATAAAAAATGAATCATGCATGGCGTAAGTAGTTCAAAAATATATGTCTATTTACTAAGTTTTAAATGAGAACTGGTTGTTTCTTATAACTTAATAGATGTCAACATCTTCTTGTTTATTTATGGTAATCTAGTGCTAGTGGAATCTTTGGTACACGAGTACATGGACGACCGATATTATGCTCTGTAAACATGATTTTGCTTATTTTCTGACAACCTTGTATGAAGATGATATACAAGTAATGGTAAAGGATGTGGCATCTTAAAGAGAATATTTTATGAACCCATTAACATAAAACATCAAGCATCTTGTAAAAAAAGTGTATGAAAAGTTAAAATGCATCCTTGGAGGTTCTAGGGACCAAAAACCAACATTAACATTTATATTGATTTGTCATTCCGAGATGGAGAAAATAAGAGTATGTATTAAGCTCTCAGACAAATGGGTATATATATCCAACGGTCGGCAACACTCTTGTCGTCCTGCCCGACTATACAAAAGTAGTCTGAAAGTAGGTACACATAATTTATAAAATGTAGAACATGGAGCATGCATTTTCCTATATGTATGTTGCATCCAAGAAGCTTGTCACTATATTATGCATATTGAATATGTACCCTTTGATATCTTTCCAAAGTGCACATTGTTACGCTCTTAGTCTGATTTGTGGCATGTGCTATAATTATTTTTGGCAAGTCTTTGCTACAGACAATACAAAAAATATATAAAATAACTATATTTTCTATAATCCAACTTAAACTTAACCATATTCAGAAGAAAAAAAAACATAACAAAGTAATATTTTCACAAGGAGGACAAAATAATTTGTATATAACAATAATAATTGATTACCTATGTTTGATTTTGCTTCTATGGTAATGCTCCATGGCAGAGTGCTTCAATCGAGGTGTCATCGCCCTCTGATCATTCATAATATGATTCTACTACAACCAACAACGATTCTTTTAGCAAAGTAATAATAATAAATAAAGGGGATGTAGAAAGTATACATTGAACACAACTGTAGATTGAAGAAGTATTGCTATTTCACAAAGGACCAGAACTCACTCCAAATTTTCATAGGATCACAGGAAATGTTTTTGTTTCATGTATTGTAGTATATTAATTCATAAACTATATACATATGATTGGTATTACCAAGTTGATGGCGTTAGAAGCCCATCGGACAACAACTATCTGTGAGATGGCAACAGAAAATTTGTCTTCTTTGTTATCCATCGTCTTTCCAGGAACCCTTGTACGCAAAAGGACCAAAATATTTAAATTTTATTTGCAAACAAGGACATTAAGGTAGGAAATTTGGCAAAGGATGGAGGACCTCTGTGAGCTTCTATTGTGCTGAACCCATCGTCCTCCTCACCCGTATCGTTTAAGCCCCAACTGGATCTCAAGCCAAAAAACAAAGCTCCATATACAAAAAATATAATTAAAAAATTATGCACAAGGGATGACTTCCAAAGAGAAAGCACTAGAGAAAACTCAAGATGTCAAGAAATATCATGATCTACTTACACTTAGAAGTCACGACGATCTCGTCGAAATCAAAACTCACCCCCCATGTGATGGACTCACCAGCGGGTGCCAACACGGAGATGATGGTCTAGGCGTGGGTGTGGAGGTGGATTGGGATCAGGGTTATGATTTGAGGAGGGTTGGGATCTAGGGTTTTGGATCTGTTCTTGGAAGGAGGAGGAGGAGCAGGAGGAGGGAGGAAAGAGGGATTTGGGGGTGCTCTGGTCTATGCAGGAAAGAGAATTAGGGATTATATATTTTTACATAACAGTGAAATAATAGTGGAGGGAAAGCAAAATTTAATCCCCCTACCCGCTGTCTTATTTGGTCTTCCGAATTGGGTAGCTCCTGCCCGAATTGAAACCGCTGATCGTGGTGCTTGTAGGCGTCAGGCGATGCATTGGGATGCGGAGATGATGTAGCAGACCCTTCGGGATAATGCTTATGGAAGAGCCAGGATCAATGTGCATCAGATCCACCTTCACGTTGTCGATATATCCAGTGTAGTATAACGGGCAATCGTACAGGTTGGTTTTGATGAGCATGTCCTACGGAGTAAAGACAATGTTGGGCATCGCTTCCGTACAGGCGCTGTCTTGGAGATATGCAGGCGGGTTCTCTCCCGTGAGGTTGACCTGAGCTAGGTATGCGTCGGCATTTTGGAGTGCATCGCTGAAAGCCGTACGAACATCCTTGGAGAGTCTCAGAAGCTCGTATAATGACAACTTGGCCGGTGTGTTGGCCAATTGCGCTAAGATGTCGAAGTTGTAAGGCTTCTCCAGCCCTTGTGATGCCTCTTTTCGGAGGGATTTGTCAAAGCGAGTTTCCCTCGGCCTAGGCTTGTCGGTCGTCGGAGGCTGAGCCGGTCCCGGAGCGTCAGTTGTAGCGGGCTGATGATCTTCAGCCGGGTTGTCAGCCACAGGTTGGGATTGTGCCCTAGATCGTATGACGACGGCTGTAGCTTTTTCGATATCTGTCGAGATTGTGCTGCAAGACCTGACTTTTCTACTCTTCTCCTTGCAGATGGAAGATGATGTGGGCCGAGTGACTTTTGATACCAAGTCTGGATGGATCCACTTGACCTCCCCTCGTGATGTGGTGAGGGGCACTAGACCAGTAGCCTGATCTCGGAGAGGTAGAAGATTAGCAATCTCCATTGTCGCCAGAGAGATGGAGACGACACCGTCTTAAGTTTTCGTCGGAGGAAAGCTGCCGAATTGTACTGACACCATATTGGCTGCTACTGTTACCTCTTCGAAATCGATGGCCAGTACGTTCGAATCGATGAGATTTTGGATGTCCCGCTTTAGTTGGTAGCAGTCGTGTGTGGCATGGTGGACGTAGCAGTGGTAACGGCAGTACTTTGGGTTCTCGATGTCCGCCTGCCGCGGTTCTCGTCTTGGTGGAGGAAGCTAAATTCTTTCTTCTTGTATGAGCATGTCCAAGATGGGCTTGACGTGACCGTCTTCGAAGGAGTAAGTGGTCTGCGGCCATTGTTTGTCTGTCAACTTTAGCTCAGGTTTCTGTGCTGTATCGGCCACCATAGCCTGCTTACCCCTGCTGTCCCGATTGTTGGAGGGGCTACCCCCATTGTCGTTGTTGGTATTAGGGCACTTGCCTTTCTTCTCCCCATCCGAGATGTGCAATCCCAATTGGTGAGCCTTCTTCAATCGTTCTTCGGTGCTTGTGGCGTTGATGATAAACGTCTTCCAGTCCTTGAATTGACTTTCGTCTATCCAGAGACTGATTGTTGGGAGCAATCTCTTTTGGCAGATCTCAATCAAGGAGGAATCCGGATTTCCAGACGGCAGCTTCATTACGGTTTGGCGAAACTGCTCGATATAGTTTCTTGTCAGCTCTTTCTCCCCTTGGACGACGTCCATGAGGGTGGACATTGTGATGTCCTGTCCTACTTCGTAGAATCTCTCCAAGAACATGCGCTTGAACCCGGTGAAGGAGTGGATGCAGTTGTCTGGCAGGTTGTGGTACCAGTCGAAGGCGACCCCTTCCAATGCCCCGATGAATAATCGTGTGAGGATGGCATCGTCATGGGACAGATGGTCGGTGGTGACCTCGAAGTAAGTGATGTACCGGCTTGCTGAGGTCTTGCCATCATAGGGAATGATATTGAACGGCTTATATCTTGGTGGGAATGGAACATCCCTCCAGGCAGCAGGGTACGGTTGCCATATTCTGAGGTCTTGAGAATTTTCTCGAGCGTGAAACATGGCTCGGAGCTCCTGGACCTCTCTTCTTGCTTCGCAGGCCTCATCCACGACGGTGGGGGCCGTTACTTCAGGAGGATTGTTGCCCGGGTTCGGTGCTGCTGAATTCGAGTCTACATTGACTGCGGGACCCACGCTTGTTTGGCCAGGCATCCCTCCTTGCAGAGTTGGAAGGGCCGCTTTGATCTCGTTTACAGACTTGACCAAGGCAAGCAATATGGCCTCGAGAGTGTCGATGCATTGGCGATCGCCGAAACCACCTTGGCTGCTGTTTGTCATGAATACCGTCTTCACATGAGGAGAGATGGACGGAGCGGTGGAGGAAGCGCCCTCCGAATCATACCCATGTAGTGAGAAGTCATCGGGGGTATGTGAGAATGTGCTCCTCTGGTTCGGATTCGGAAGGAACAGTACCCCTAGTCTCCGAGTTCGTCTCGTCTTCGGAGTTGTGGACGTCCTTGGGGACGTCGGGTTTTGCTGCATCTGATAGAAGAGTTGTCTCCTCCGGCTCGTCTTCTTAGAACATTGGATTATTGTGGAGGTTCGGAGGAGTGCTACCCCCAGTTCCAGCAACCCTCTGTGTCGTGGACGAAGAATCTCCTACTGTAGCAGATTTCGTCTTAGAACGAGTACCTTAGAAAACTCTGGTGGTGGGCACCCGCTTAGACGATAGTCTTTTAGTCGCAGTAGTTGCAATCTTAGGGCTGGGAACATTTATCTTCTTCCTTCTTCCATCAGCGGGGACTTTATGAGCAGAGTTGCAGGAGACGGTGGGACGTGACTCGTCTTCTGAAGATGGCTCTTGCAGTATTTGAAAGACGGACTGCCGGTCTTCTCGTACCGTCACGTTATTGCAGCAGCAGTTAACGATGACTTGGGTGCAGTGACGTCTTTGGGAGAACTTTTTGTACCCCGATGCATTTTCTCTTTCCTTGCGTTTGTGGAGGATGGCCTCACGCAAGTCAGATGGGTCTGGATCGACCATGTTTGCTTCCTGGATTTTGGAAGACTTTTACGCACCTCTCTGTCCATGTGCCGTCGGGGGCTGGACTCGAGTAGTTCTGTACAACTTCCCATCTGAGGCCCGCATAACGGTATGCAGGACGCTCAGATAATCAGAGACAGGATCAGCGGACTGAGCATTCCAAGCTCGCGCTGTCCTAGACTTCTTTGCTCTAGTACGTAAAGGCACATAGTAGGAAGAGTCTAGGTGATGCTGGAAAGAGTTAAACATTTCTTCTTGGGAGCACAAGAGATCAGGACCATAAGACAAGCGGTCGAAGATAGAGCCCCGTGGGGTAGGCGTCATGCTGCCGTCCTCAACAATCTTCATGCGGCTGACAGACGTAGCCGCATAGGCTTTATTTATACGGCTGGGAGTCTCAGCCGCATGAGTTTTCTTCATGCGGCTGGATGATCTGGCCGCATAGATTTTCATACGGCTGGTAGATTCACCCACATGAGCCTCCTGCATGTGGTTGGTAGATTTGGCCACATGAGTGCTAGGCTTCTTCTTGGGGCGCATAGAGTCGCTCTTTCTCCCTGCAAGTCTAGCATCGTAGTGCTTTCCTCTGCCGAACTTGGGGACAGCAGAGTGCTCTACGGCTCGGAGTGGAACCGTGTGAGAGTCGCCTTCGCCGTCTTTGGTAGCAGAGAGTATCACGTCCAGAGCTTGTGGAGGAGGAAATGATTTTTGCCTCCACTCACAACGAGCTTTCTTTGTGCGGGTTCGCTTCTGGATCGGGCTGGCACTTCCTTCAGAGAGCATTTCTTCAAACGCCGGTTGGTCGAAACAGACGACCATCTTCTGTTGCGGAGCCATGCTTGGCTGCATCCGACTGCGTCACCAACTCCTCAGCCATGGAAAAGTTTGTCCCCAGCAGAGTCGCCATCGTGTTTGCCATAAAATATAAAAGAGCAGAACAATTATCGGAGGACTGGACTTTTACTTCACGTTACAAACTCGCTTGTACAAAAAAAACCTAGGGACAAAAACCTAGGTACAACAATCTAAGTACAATTGTTTATTTTAGATTCTGGGGGGTGACGATAGAGGCTCGGCAAAGCTACGGCAGCTCTGTCTTACTCCTTGGACGATCGGTATGCAGCCTTGGCTCCAGAAGATTGCTTGGCGTTGAAGAAATGCTCTCTTTTCTCTTTCTGCTTTTTCTCTCCAAGTATTCTGGTGCTCTCTGATCTTGAAAAAGGGTCCTCTCACAAAGTAATGGCATCTTGTTATTTATAAGAAGGGAATGCCATCATTAGGGTTTACAATCATTGTCTCTTAAAGTGGCGGCGGCCTGTTGATTAATCAATCTGGGCCATTAGTTTTGAGTGTAATGAATCTGGGCCATTAATGGAGATTATGCCAAATCTTCTCAGTAATTAATGCTGATTGGAATAAATCTCCCTTATGATGATCTGCTGATGTCTGCGAATCTGGATGAATAAGTTTAATTCATTCTCCTGCCACGTGTCCCAGATTATTGGAATTTGACCCAATCTTTGATTGCAGTAAATCTAGAAAATTAATTAGCTTTATAACACGTGTCCTGGGAGCCACTGAGGGGATCTGAGCTGTATGAGGATTGAGTCGCACAAGCCCGACTACGTGTCAAGGCTGTTAGGGAGTGGCCCCCGAACCTTCGAATCACGTGATAATCTGGACCGCATGGACGTAGGTGGTCGTATAACGGGTAACTCCTTCGTGAGCCATATAGAGATGGTCCTCGTGAGCTGCATGGGGGAGCGTCTGCTTGAGCCGCATAGGGCTGTTTCGATCTGGGCCGCATAGGACAACTTCGGCCTGAGCCGCATGGAGAGTCTCCGCTCGAGCCGCATATGACTGCCCACGTGTCTAGCCGTGCAACATTTTCTAGATCTCGGGGGATTATGTCAGAGATTTCCTTCGTTTTCCTAGGGGTCTGTCATTATGACAGAGTCATAATTACATCTTTGTGTTAGGGCTGTCGTCTTGTCAGAGCTGTCAGCCATCAAGGCAATTAATGCAGTAAGGAAAGAGTTGCTTGTATGCTATGTAGTCCCTCTTCTGAGCCGTATAGAACGTATAGAGCCGCATAATCTCTTATATCGCATGAATCTCTGAGCCGCATGGGCTTTCTGAGCCGCATGGGGTTTCCTGGCCGTATGGCTCTTTTTTATTATTTTCCATGCTTCTACAAGCGTATCAATTAAAGGAAGATCATGATACCCGTATCAAGTGAGCATATTTTCAATGTAATAAGATTGTGACAGCGCTAATCCAGTGTCTGTCCGGATGATCTTGAGTCCCAAGATAACATCAGCATCCCCCAAGTCCTTTATATTGAACTTCGTCGAGAGAAACTTTTTGTCTCCGTGATACAGCTTATAACCGTACCAAGGATTAGCATGTCATCCACATATAGACAAACGATGACTCCTCTTCCATCTGCAAATATCGTATAGACGCACTTGTCTGTTTCACTGACCCTGTAGCCATTTGACCTTATGACTTTGTCAAACTTCTCATGCCATATTTTGGAAGCTTGCTTTAAACCGTACAAAGATTTTACCAACTTGCAAACTTTGTCTTCAAGACCTTTGACGACAAACCCTTCGGGTTGTTGCATGTAGATCTCTTCGGTCAGCTCGTCATTCAGGAATGCCGATTTCACGTCCATCTGATGTATCACCATCTTATGTATTGCTGCGAGAGCAATCAATATTCTGATAGGGGTCATCCGAGCTACTGGAGCATACGTGTCAAATTAGTCGATCCCCTACTTCTGAGAAAACCCCTTTGCCACTAGCCTGGCCTTGAACTTGTCAATGGTTCCATCAGCTTTCATCTTCTTATTGAAGATCTACTTGCATCCGATAGGTTTTGCTCCTTTAGGTAGATCAACCAACACCCATGTGTTATTGGAGGTGATTGATTCAATTTTATTGTCTATCGTCTTCTTCCAAAAATAGCATCTTTGGTCTTCATCGCCTCATCATAGGTAAGCGGATCTGCTTCCACATGATAGGTGATGAAGTCATCTCCGAAGTTCTTCGTCCTCCTCGCTCGCTTCGACGACGGCTCAGCGAGTTCTGGTTCAATCGTTGTCTCCTCAGCAACAACTTCATCTTGGACAACTGGCTCATTGAAGATCTCAGTCTCCTTTGCACCTTTATTATTCTCCGGAATGTCCGTTAGAATAATGTTCTTTTGCCTTGCAAACTTGTCTTCAAAATATTCAACATCGCGAGATTCGATGATATGATTTGACTCAATATCAAGAAATTTTCGAGCATCACTCTTCTCTGTATACCCCACGAAGACCATCTTCATAGTCCTTATCCCCAGCTTCTGAATCTTCAGATCTGGAAGCTTCACATAAGCCAAACACCCCTACACTCGAATGATATTCAAGTTAGGTCTGACTTTGAACCAGAGTTCATGAGGAGTTACGTCCGACTTTGCATACGGCACTCTATTTAGAATAAAAGTGGCCGTCAATGCAGCTTCTCCCCAGTAGCATTTAGGAAGACCCGCAGTTAGCAGCATTAAGTTCATCATTTTTGTCAACGTTCTGTTCTTCCTCTCCACTACTCCATTAGATTGAGGAAAATATGGAGCAGTAGTCTAGTTTATGATTCCATATTCTTTGTAGAATGATATAAATTTATGAGACCGATACTCTCCGCCTCGATCACTCCTTAGCCTCTTGAGTTGTTGTCCAGTTTATCGTTCAGCCTCTGCCCTGAACTCCTTGAACTTCTCGAAGGCTTCATCTTTAGACATGAGCAAGTACACGAACGCATACATTGAAAAGTCATCGATGAAGGTTATGAAATACTTCATCCCGGCTTTTGTAGAGAATTGCTTGAAGTCACAGATATCGGAGTACACCAACTCCAGAAGATCTGTGCTTCGATTGACCCGATGAAAGGGTTACCTTGTGATCTTTGTCTAAGCACATACTTCACACTTCTCTACCTTACCCCCACATTTGGAGATAAGTCCTAGACTGGACATTTTGTTAATTCTTTTACAGTGAACATGTCCTAGACTATTATGCCATAACTCAAGAGAATAATCAGAATGAGCGATTGCATTGATTACATTTGACTGGTTTACAAGCTGAATTTTGAACATCCTTTCAGTTTGAAAAGCTTTTCCGAAGTATGTTCCCTTCTTGGACATCACCATCTGGCCAGCATTGATGTCCATCCTCAAGCCTGATTTGCTAAGCAGGCTTCCAGAGATCAGGTTCTTTGCAATCATCGGAACGTGCTTCACACCTTAAAGCGTCAGAGTGTTCCTGGATGTGAGTTTCAGCTGCACAGTTTCGACCACCAGAACTTCAGCTTGGGCTTGGTTCGCCATGATAACTTTTTCAGAAGTTGGCTGGTATGTGACGAACCATTCCTTATCAGAGCAGACATGGCAGGTTGCTACCAGTGTCTATCCACCAGTCAGAGTCATCCCCCACAGCTGTGACCTGAGCATTCATAGCAACAATGTTAGAAACCATGGAAACCTTGCTAGGCTCACCTTGCTCAGCTTGTTTGGGCTTGGATTTGCATTCACTCTTGTAGTGACCCTTCTTGCCATAGTTGAAGCAAGTCACGTGGGACTTGGACTTCTGTTGCTTGAACGAAGGACCCTTCATGTTCAGATTTATGGAGTCCTTCTTCTTGTGATGAGAAGCCACCTGCTTCCCTTTGAACTCTCTTGTCTGCACCAAGTTGGCCTTAGCCAGTGTTTGGACAGAGAGTCTACCTTTTGTTGAGATCGTATTTCGTCCTCAACGTTGATCGCTTGTAGAAGATCTTCCAAGCTAATGTCCAGCTTCTTCCGATGCATTCTAGCATAAAAGGTGCTCCAACCAGCAGGATATTTCGAGACAATCCCTCCAATGACAAACTTGTCGACGAGGGGCATCTTCTCGTCATCTAACTTCTGACGCAACTTCAGGAATTCCTTTACTTGAGGTAGCATCGCCATCTCGTCTTCGAAGAGCCACTTGTGGTACTTTTCGACGATGAAGATTTTAGACCTGTTCTCATCATCTTTATATAGCTTACCCAAAGAATCCTAGATCTCTTTGGCCTTCACCTTCTTAGAATATGACTCTACCAGAGAGTCTTCCATAGAATTGAGATTCAGCAGTTTACAAATGTTGTTTTCTCTCTTCCATTTGCTCTGCTTGACGAGTGCAGCAGCAATAGCATCGGCAGTTCCTCGAGTTGAAGACTAAGGGTGACCTTCCTCTTTCAGATTTGGAAATATTCTCCGTCGAATTTTGCCAACATGTTAAAGCTGGTATCGATGAGAGAAGCACGAGAGTTCTCCATCTACAAGGATCTTACTTTGAGATTGTTAGTCCCGGGGCTTGATCAAAGATGGTAGACTCGATATCGAGATTAGAGGTTCAACAAACGTTCACCTTCTGATTATTCTCGAGATCCAAGAGGAACACTATAATATGAATCTGATTACAAAAGCAACAATAATCAGAAAGTAAATCTCACGTTTTTCCTCGCAATTGTAGTTGCTGACAGACAGAACTGAGTTCAGAAAATAAATCTCAGTTCTTTCTTGCAATCGCAGTTACAGACGGACAGAACTGAGTTACAACTCAGATGAAGGAGAAGAAAGAAGAAAGAAGAAGAGAAAAGGTTCTTGCTGGGGTGATTAAGATCACCGTTGCTCAAAGCAAGATTCGCCTCCAACACGATCTGCTTCCAGGAACCAGCAAGTTCATGAAGAACTTCTGGAACTCTCGTAAGTCAATATTTGAAACTTGAACGGGCTTTCTGGACTTTACAGACTCCCTTAACTCTCTTCTTGGTGCATCTTTCAAAGGAGGCCAAGGGGCTCTATTTATATAGTAGAGTTGAGACTTCACCTCTTCTCCTATCCGATGTGGGACTAAAATACCAATACTCAAAAATAGAGTTTGATATTTTAGATCATCCCACAATCAGCATAGAAGTGTGCCAGTCAACGCCTATCCCCCGAACACTCCCGTGCATGCACGAGACATCCTAGAGTCCGTGTCCGAGTCCGAATCAGCACAACAAAAATCAACTTATATCTTTGTTGGAATTGATCATTTTTTTCATTCTAGGAAAATACTCCCACATGACACACACTTGTGCCCTACCACACCTCATATGCACACCTCAACACAAGCAATGCATTATATTGAGATACTCACCATTTGGTGTAGCCGATGTGGGACTATCTTTCTTAGTTCAAAGGCAAAAACACCAACACCCATTACCTTCTGAATTCCATAAGATTGATAATGGAGTGTAGTAACTTAGTTGAAGTATGGAGAGTGTTTGGAATTCTATCATGGGATTGAGTTAGCATTTACATGGAAATAAGATAAAATATTAAGTAGGAAATTCGTTTATAAAATAGTATATTTTTTATATTATAAATTACTTGAACCAAAGTTTTGATAATATTTCCTCCATTAGATAGGATTATGGCAAAAAATAATTAATTCTAAATTATTCTGTAGGACCTTTTGGCTTCTTGGACTCCTTGGACGTGGGCGTTTGATCAATTACTTCACATTTTCAGCCACCGGTATCAGACAAGTGTACCTTGCCATTATGTATTTCAGATTTTGTATTATTATTTATTTATATTTATCCTGTATACACGATATTTTGCCACCTTAGGTCTGTATTCAGTACTTCGTATCCGAATAATATTCCGGTGCCGATGGTCGATAGTATCATCGGGGACTGATATTTAGAAATTTATATTACATTACCGTAATTTAGTGTTATTGGCACATCAGGGCTTAGGACACGTTCATGCGACATTTTACTGACATATTTTGTATTTGATTGATATCCTAGTGTTAGGAATCTGTGTATGGTTCTAAGATCGGTGATCTGTTACTCTACACTATTACTATTATGACTCGATGTCCTAGCTAAAGGATCCGACCGAGCATTTCGTGGATACGATTCGTAAGGTCAAGTGAGAGGGGAGAACATATGACGTGCGCTTGAGCTACTTTCCCTTATAGTATGCCGTTTGCCTCATTTCCAGAGCTTCGGAGATTTTGTAGTTTGCCACAGTTTTCCTTACCAGGACTGTGGGGTTATATCATAGTTTTCTTATAACGCCCCAGTCCCAATATACGACTTGGCATACGAAACATGCCAACTGCATACCTATGAAGAATACTACAATATATGGAATCCTCGTACATAAGATGTAAAATAAAATAAACGAGTCAAAAGTTATAGCTGGGTGGAAACAGATCCACTATAAAACATCTACGAAAATAGTCTGAGATAACTGGAGTCCGACCTCCTAAAATAAAATAAAAAAATAATAAAAAATGTCCACAATAAGTCTCAAATCATGACTAAAGAACTAGATCTCAGAAGGCGATGCCTCATCGTCTGCGGAAGATGGATCCAGTGCAGAACCATACTCCTGGGAAAATTTCTAATCGTCTAAGCCTGGAGAATTCACCAGGCCCTCAGCAGAACGTAATAAGATACAAGAAACAACATGCCATATAAACTGTAAAGTAAGTAAAGATGCATGCAATAGGGCACCTAACCGTTCTACAATGATTATGCAATTAAGAACAACCTCCAACGCATGGGCACTCTGGCTATATGGGATTGGCATCATCCTATTTTCTTTGGGCATCAGTTGCCTACGTCCATAATGCTCTGTGAACATCAGAGGATATCAATATAGGGGGTACATCCATAACGCTCAGTGAACATCAGAGGGTATTAATGACCTGCGTCTCCGACGGAGCTTATAGGTTAAAATAAGAAAAGTACAAAGGTGGCCCATACGTCAAGAAACTGTTCTCCCCATCCAATGCCTATCTATGTCATCTCCATAACATACATGAACCTCTAATAACTGCCAAGTCCACTAATCATGCAATATTATTAGCAGTTATTCACTAACCGTCGCACGTCTCATACGTATCAGTGGCCAGCCGACTATGCGATTCTGTATCCCACATGTGACTCAAAACTCATAGTAAGGCATATGTCAAGGCCATATGAGATATACCAATATCTTACATCAATCAGTAGTTGTCTAGTACTAGATCAATGAAAATAAGAAACCAAAAACAGTAAAATGACTAATGCAGTCACTTGTACCCAAGTATGATTTGGACTCTCAGTGTGATAAAATAAGTAGTATATATACTAAAATTGAATAAAAATAATAGAAATAAAATAGTAATAATTGACAGAATATATTGGCAAAGTATCTTGCCTGGAGGTGTGTGCAGAGAATAGAAAGTCCAGTCACTCAGATCGTCAAAATCCGTAGCAATAAAAAGTTAAATCACACAAACGTCATCGGATGCTGAAATAAACATCACAAACATTTTTGGTATAAAAGATATGTCTAAAATGGCTACCCTAAAGTTCAATTCTGGACATAGGAGTAAAATCGTAATTTTATTTCAAAACGATGTCCGCCCTTGGACCCGCTTTGTACCAAAAAGCGTACCAGTACATACGGTCTCTAAAGTAATCAAACTATACTTCTACAGGTCCGGTTTGAACAAACTCAACCGTATATCTAAAGTTAGATTTCGGTGAGCCGTGCACAAATTCGTCCGTTGGATCGGGTTACGGGCTCGCCAAAATAGCGTTCCGGTCGACCCTCTTAGAATCGGACGAAACTTGGCTCACAGGACCAGAAAAATGACATAAGTCCAGTAGCGCAAGTTTCATCTCAAGTAACTTCACCATCACTGCTCTTGCTCTTACTACTTCTTATTGAGCCTACACATCTATTCCTCAATTCAAAGTTGTAGACATCAGCTTCCGACTTCAAACCTCTCACGAAGTTGTAGGCTAGTTTGCAAAGGGGCCGATACGGAGTATCTTGACTGGTACGCCTCGATTCCGTCATACGAACACAACAAAATTGAGTTCCATCGAACCCTACACGTCCGCGAAGTCGATACGCACCTTTCGATGCTTTCGATTCGCGACCACATCGTCCAGTTTGTCGGGATGCATGCCGTATCGATGAAAACTTCCTAAAATTTACTATTTTTAAAAACTATTTTCTTGATTTTTTGAAACTATTTTTACAACAATTTACCAAATAAAAAATTAAACAAAAAGTGGGGTTTTAATCACCTATAAATCTATTCAAATAGTTTTTTGAATTGTTGATGATTTGGATAAAAATTGCTTTCCAATATTGGCGTTGGGCTGTCCTATCTAATCTGTGCGAAACATTTTTTTGCCATTCTTTACTTTGATTTTTGGAGTTGATGGCTCATATTTTCTCGAACCCACTTGTTGGGTCATCAAGAGGGTCATGTAGGCTCTCTATCAAAGTTGATAGTTTGAGTTTTTATCGAATAGAAAGAAAGATTCGAAGCTTCGAAGGGGGTACCTTGATTGTGCTTCGAAACAGAGCACTGCTCTATCCTATCAATTTTGGGCGGCTTTGTCGCGGATCATTGGTGGCAATGCGGTCATGCAGGCAATCGTCGGGTTGCGGGGGCGGTTCACGGTGTTGGGGAAGGTGCCGCGTTGTGCTGGAAGATGTTTGTCTGTGCTTGAATCCTCATCCAAATTTTTTTATCGATGTTTATATATCGGTAGGAACAATCTAATTTATATTCAAATTTTAAATGATTTAGGATGGATTTAAATCCATGGTTTTTGATTTATACACAGGAGAACAGGATCATATTCGGTGGACAAAATTTTGGGTTTCAATGATAGAGTTTTGAGTGATTTTTAATTGTCGATATCGACAGAAAAGGCCCTGTTCCCTTGCCACGGGGAAAGAAGGGTTATTGATCTCGCGAAATGTTTAAATCTCGCGAGATAATGAGATTTAAACTTACTTTTTTCTCAAATATATATATATATATATATATATATATATATATATATATATATATATATATTTATATTTATATTTATATAAATATATATATATTAAAAAAATATATTTATGTATGTATATGTATATACATACATATACATACATATAAAAAAATACATATACATATACATATACAATATATATATATATATATATATATATATATATATATATATATATATATATATATATATATATTTATATTTATATTTATATAAATATATATATATTAAAAAAAAAATATTTATGTATGTATATGTATATACATACATATACATACATATAAAAAATACATATACATATACATATACAAATATATATATATATATATATATATATATATATATATATATATATATATATATATATATATATATATATATTTATATATATATAAAAATAAAAAAAATAAAATAAAATATATATATATATATATATATATATATATATATATATATATATATATATATTTGGGGATGCGGGGGGGAGGGGGGGCTGCTCCTGTCCAGAGGGGGCCTCCGCCCCGGGACAAGGTGGTGTTGAGGGTGGAACCTCCGGTTGCGGAGGTGGCCACATCGAAGGTGGCAAGTGGAGGGATGGGCCGCATGGAGCGGACCTTCGCTGCGGTCGTGGGCGGTTCCGCGTCAGCGTCGACGGGTGGAGTGCCGCGGGTGGACTTCAGACCTGCCATTGACTCCGATGGATGGAAGGTGGTTGTGTTTTCTCAGTCAGACATGGAGGCCCTCACAGCGCCGTGTGGGTTAGATCTTATTGGCAAGTTTGCTCGGCGGAGACTCCCGGTTGAGGCTATTCGTAAGGCTTTCGACTCGCGGGGTTTCAGGGGGTTGATCGACGTGAAGGCTATTGATGATCGACACATCCTTATACGGCCTCATGTTGAGAGTGACTTTCTCCGGCTGCGGTCTAAGGACTGTTGGTTCGTTGGTCGTGTTCCGATGGTGATATTCTGGTCGTCGGTGGACTTTTCGCCGTTGAGAGAGGACCCTCGGGTTCCGATTTGGGTTGCCTTCCCCGGGCTTCCATATTGTATGTTTTATACCAATGCGGTGCTCTCCATCGTATCTGGTCTCGGTACTCCGCTCAGTACTGACCGGGCTACGGCAACCTTCTCTAGGCCGGGGGTGGCCAGAGTGCTGGTTGAAGTGGACGTCAGCAAACTACTTCAACATGAGGTATTCTTCCAGCTACCTGATGGTGTTCGCTCGCAGCCAGTTGTATATGAACGGAGGCCACTATACTGTGTCTCTTGTGGCCACCATGGTCGCGTGGAGAGTGCTTGTGGGCGGCCACAGGTGGTGCCTCCTTTCATGGGAGTAGCTGATAGACCGCCCATCCCCGACGGTCGTGCTCCAGGAGCTGTGCATGAGGAGGACGATCCGGTGGGTGGCCGTAGGAGTAGCAGGGGTCGTCGGAGACGACGATCAAGACGCGAGAAAGGAAAGGGGACACGGCAGATATGGAGGCGCGTTGAGGGGCGTTATGATAGCACGGGGATCACGCAGCACGGATTGCGCGGGTGTATTGATACTCGCGTGATGTCCGCCCCGCCTTCCTGGCACGTGGGGGAGTCTTCCTCGGGACAGCTGGCTCTTGGGTCAGATGACGGGCAGCCCATGTTGGAGGGACACAGTGATCCAGGCTCTTGCTTGGATGGGCAGTTGGGCCCTGAGCGGGGCATTGGGCCTATTGATTTATCGGTTCTTTCTATTGTTATCCATAGCCAGCTGGAACAGGGAGTTATAGCGGCTGATTCTGACACCGAGGATCGTAGCTTGGTGGTGTAGGAGGAGGCCGGTCACGGTTCTTTATCCGTCTGGGGTTATGATTCAGCTCCGGGTGATGACACGGTTTCCCTGCCCGAGGTTAGACCGTCCACCTCTATCTTCGAGGGCCGTGAAGAAGACTTGCAAATGGTTCCATATAAGAAGGCGGCTGGTAGGCGGAGGAAGTCGATGGCTCCTCAGTCGGATCGACTTCTTCGATCACATGCTTCCCGAGTTAGGCGGGACCCCAAGAGGGTCCATGGTTAAATTCCTTATCTGGAATGTTCGGAGGACGACGAACAGAGCTACTTTATCCCGTCTCAGGTCCTTGTGTCGGACCAACTCTATTCAGGTTCTTGCCATTATTGAGCCCAAGATGATATCCTCTAAGCTTCTTTCTTATTAATTGAGGTTGGGTTTTGATGATAGCTTTTGCAATAATAATGACAATATTTGGATTTTCTGTAAGTCGGGTCTTGGGATCAATTGTATTGACTCCTGTGATCAGGCTATCACGGTGCAGCTTTCTTTGAGTTGTTTTTCGCTTCCGGTACGGCTATCGATAGTCCATGATGCAGGGACACGGCAGGGGAGGAGAACTATGTGGAGGCATCTTCTGGACGTCCAATCTAGGGACATTGCTATGCCCTGGGCGGTGGGCGGGGACTTCAATATCATTGCATCTCTGGACGAGAAATTTGGAGGCCGACCTCCTGACACGAGGGCCATTGCGGACTTCCTAGACTTCCAGTTGGCTGCCGATTATCCGATGTTGGCTTCAGAGGTAGCATTTATACTTGGGTAAACGGGCAGACGGGGCTTGATCGACAGGGTTCCCGTCTTGATAGGCTTTTCGTGACGGGTAGTTGGATGGATGGTATCCAGGTTTCTTGCGAGCATCTTAATCGGGCAGAATCTGATCATTCACCTCTTCTTATATCCTGCTAGCCAGCTTCTCCCCTCCTGCACAGAGGATTTTGGTTTCTTGACTTCTGGACTTCACATCCGAATTTTCTCCCGATTGTGGCTCGGGCGTGGACTTCATATTGGCATTATGATGCGCTTGAGCGGTTGGGTATGCGATTGAGGACGACGGGGCATGTTCTGGCTGGATGGTGCAGAGCTACTTTCGGTGACGTCTTTCAGGAGGTCCGTCGGGCCGAGGACGCTGCCTTGGTGGCGGAGCAGGATTATGAGCTTTATCCTTCGGAGAGGGAGAGGGCTTCCTGGATGGAGGTCGTTGCCAGATTGAAGCAAAAGGTCCAGGTCGAGGAGTCTTTCTGGAAATAAAATGCCAGATTGAGATGGGATCTGGAAGGAGATAAGAATACTCGATTTTTCCATGAGTGCACCAGGAGCAGACAAAGAAAGGCGAGTATTCAGAAAATTATTCGAGCTGATGGATCAGAAACTGGGTCTACTGCAGAGGTTGCGACGGAGGCGTCTTTATTCTTCTCGAAGCTGTTTAGAGCTGAGCCTATTTCTGATGAGGACGCCTTCCTTGATGTCATCCCTAGCATTATTTCTATGGAGGATAACTCTGATCTTGTTCGTTGCCCTGATAGAGAGGAGCTGTTGGAGACTGTTCGGGGGATGGACCCGGCTAGTGGCGCAGGACCGGATGGTTTTTCTGGGAGATTCTTCTCAGTTTGTTGGGACATTATTGCTGCTGACGTGGAGGAAGCCGTTGGTTCATTTTTCTTGGGTGCACGCCTTCCGGTTTCCGTGTCGGATACCTTCTTATTTCTTATCCCCAAAGTCGAGCACCCGAGGAACCTTTCTGATTTTCACCCTATCAGTCTCTGCAATTTCTGTAACAAAATTATTTCCAAGATTATTGCTTGCAAGTTGAGGGAGCACCTTCCCAAAATTATTTCTCCGGAGCAAAGTACTTTTGTTCAGGGGAGAGAGATTGTGGACAACATCATTATTGCTCAGGATATGGTGGCTTCGATGAGGGAACCCAACCATGGAGGAAATGTTGCTATTAAGCTGGACATGCAGAAGGCCTACGACAGAGTCAACTGGCATTTCCTCCTGAGGGTTCTTCGGAGATTTGGTTTTAATGAGGTCTTCTGTGATCTTATTTATCGTCTCCTGGCGGACACCCGGTATGCGATCCTACTCAATGGCGCTCCTACAAATTTTTTCTCGGTGTCTAGAGGGATCCGGCAGGGGGATTCTCTTTCTCCGGCTCTCTTCATTATTGCTGCAGAGGTACTCTCTCGGAACCTTAAGCATCTTCAGGAATCCAACATGAGATCTTCTTTTTACACTCCGATTGGGGGACCGCGTATCTCGCATTTGGCTTATGCGGATGATGTTCTTATTTTCACTTCAGGGGATATTACTGGATTACACGCTCTCCAGCATGTATTGCTAAGGTATGAGGCTGTTTCTGGACAGAAGATCAATTATTCTAAATATGCCTTTATACTGCGACCCCATTGGATGTGGATCGGGCTCGGACTATTTCTACTCTCTTCGGATTAGTACCGATACCTTACCATTTCTTATTTGGGGTGCCCGCTATCTTGCGGGAGAAGGAATGCGTGGATGTTTAGCTATTTGCTGGATAAAATCCGTGCGAAGCTGATGGGTTGGCAGAACAGATTCTTTCTCCTGGGGGTATGTTGGTGCTTATTAGAAGTTCTTTCATTATCCCTATGTACACATTGGCTGCATGTTGTCCTCCCCGGGCCGTTCTCAGGACAATTGAGTGGATGTTTGCGGCTTTCTCTGGGGTAGCAAGGATGGAGTGGCTAAGAGGAGTTGGCTGGCATGGCGGTTCGTTACTCGGACTAAGTCCGAAGGAGGCTCGGGATCAAGTGCCTGAATGATATTACGGACGCCTTTTCTATGAAGCTGTGGTAGAAGTTGAGGCATGGGAAGGGTCTTTGGGTGGAGCTTCTCAATCAAAATATTTTCGTAA
>JANAVB010016195.1:30134445-30146945 GCA_029216955.1 Iris pallida | reverse complement strand
GGTCCGACTCAACGGGCGATTTTGTGCACGGCCCGCCGCAATCTAACTTTGGACATACGGTTGGGTTCGTATCAAAAAACCGAACCTGTAGACATATAGTTTGACGACTTTAGAGACCATTGACTCTGGTATGCTTTTTGGTGCAAAGCGGGTCCAACGGCGGACATCATTTTTGTCCAAAATTACCATTTTACCCCTGTGTCCAGAATTGGACTTAAGGACAGGCAATCCTAGCTAATTTGACTATTCTGAGAATGTTGGCGATGTCTGTTTCAGCTTTCGGGGACATTTATGAATTTTGGACTTTATGGCGTATCAATTGACGGTATCTTATTGGTTCTTCGCGCTACCACCAAGCAAGTATACCTTGCCAACTTATACAGTATAATTTATATGCATGTTCATTATCTCGCTGCTGTTCTTTTCCTTACACTTGTGATTACTTCTTTCCATGTCTAGTACACTCATCCTATTATAGTTTCACTTTACATGTTTCTAGTTGCTTGCATATTCTTGTTCCTTTCTGTTATGATATTTCTATCTGTTATACTGTGTTAGTTCCATATGTATTCCTTGATAGAGTCGTCTAGTCCTACACCACGACTCCCTCGACTTGATTATAACTTGACTTGACTTGACATGACTTGAGTAGGACTTGACTTTGACATTCTATAGATTGTGAGTACTTACCTTGACTACGGTCTATAGGATTTTTATACTAGGATTGGCTACCGTCTTGGTTGTAAGTGCTTGCCTTGACTGCGATTAAAACACTATAGATTATGAGTACTTGCCTTGACTGCAGTCTATAGCTTTGACCTATTAGCCATTTCTAGTATGGCATGCCAGTGCCTTAGGATCCTTGTGTTTAGATCTTGTGTCTTAGTTCATTTTGTCTCGTCGGATATCCTTGATTGTTTCTTATTTCTTTGTATAATTGTACTGTTACATGTTGGCTTGTATATTATGTATCTTGCTAGTCCTCTGAGGTCCTGATGATCTCTTCAGGTTTAGCGACTGCATGGAGTTAGTTAGCAGAGCGGGATGGTAGAGGATTGCGATGTATGATACAGGTATTGTTTGTGATATTTTTTTATTATCTTCTCGTGCTTTATATTCCATACCATGATATACTCTACTTATTTATAGACTCATATCATTCTTGGAGTCTAATCGAACAATATGCTAATGGGCTGCAGACCATGACCCATACTTGTTCATTCTTGTTATATTATTTCCTGTGGATTGAGATATAGGTTAGATTAGACATAATACCCATGACCTTGACAGCTTATACGTACTCGAGTCGGGCTGGAGTCCGCTCGATACGTAGCTGGCTTGCTCACGAGCTCGCGTCCGAAAACCGGGTACGGGTCGTGACATATATATATATATATATATATATATATATATATATATATATATATATATATATATTAGAAAAAGGCAATATATTGAACAGCTGAAGGTAGCTCCTGAGGAGCGTTACAGACAGGTACAGGGCCAAACACACAAAAGGGGCCCTGTTAAGCAAGGTAAGAAAATCTAAAAGATGAGAATCGAAATTTTGAAATTTGGGAGAAACAATTTCGAAGTTACGAAAATGCAGGCCATTATGAAAATTCAAAAAAAATAAACCAAAAATTCAAAAAATTGAAAAATCGGGGGGGGAGGAGGAGGAACGGGTGCATTGCTCGAGGAACGGGTGCACAGCCTGAGGAGGGTGGGGGCACTCTACCCGAGGGGGGAGTGGGGCTCTCTGCTCGATGGATGGGCGCACTGCTCGATGGGTCCTTGCCCTCCCCCCCGCGTATGCAGCCCCAAAGTCGGCTGTATGGGGAGCCACCGACTAGAAGGGAGGGGGGCCGCCGCCAAGGAAGGGGGGGGTCGACACCAGGGGGAGGAGGAGAATCCCGGCGGGGAGCCAACGAAGCGGAGGGAAGGAACGGAAGGAGGAAAGAGGAGCCGGGGTGGGGGCTCAGTCACGCCAGGGTTACTAGGGGGTTTTCGGCCGGCGAGAGGGGGAGGCCAACCGATGAAAGGAAGGGCCTTTCATCAGCGAGGGGGAGGCCCCTCCTGCATGCGCCGGAGAGACCGCCGGAGGCCGGAGGTAGGTGGAGGAGAGGCGCGGGAAGGGGACAACGGGGACGGCGTCATCGCTGGCGTTGGATAGCCTACCGACGCCGGGGAGGGGGAGGCCGAACACACCGAGGGTCGCCGCGCGGCCACGATGGCCCCGAGGCGGGCTCGACGCTCGCGGGAGGGAGGAGAGTGCCGACGACAGGGGGAGGACACCAGGGCACGCCGGATGGGGAGTCCGGGGCTGGAGTAGGGGGAGGAGCTCCCGGGGGTCCCGAGGCGAAGGCTACGGGGGGAGGGAGGGGGCCACTCCTGGGCCGTCGGGGGCCAGGGGACTCGGGAAGGGACGCGGCCGAGGTGGTTGGTGGCCACTTCAGAGAGATGAAAGCGGCCGCAGCCGAGGAGGGGGGTACAGCTGAGGAAGCGGCGAAAGGGAGGACGACGCCTCAGGTCGAGGAGGAAGGGGGCCGGGCCGAGGAGGAAAGGGGCTGGAGGGAAATGACGGAGCTGGGGACGATTCCGGCAAGGGGCCGAGGAGGGGGGGCGGAGGGACGCCAGAGGGGGCTGCCGGCGCTGGAGGGGGCCTGAGCCTAGCCCGACGGTGCCGGTGGTATCGGGGATGACGGCGGCACCCGGAAGTGGGGGTGAGGGGTGAGGGGTGGAGGCCGCTCGTCGAGAAGGGGACCCCTCACAGGGGGGTCGGCCATGTGGGAACCAGCCAGCCGGAGGAGCGGGGTAGGCGGGAAAAGGGTGGTCTCCGAGGGTGAGGGGGTATAATCCGGAGGTCGCGGCCGGTCCGAGGAGGCCGACCGGCCAGGCGAGCCAGCCAACCACGAGGAGGGGGGTTCGGCGAGCAAAGGAGGTCCCATATATATATATATATATATATATATATATATATATATATATATATACACTCATACATCACGACATGGAAATCAATCCCATACCAAAACCAAATCAAGTCTCAGTTTACATATACTAACCTATTCATTGAGAAAACCTCAGAAATCTGTGAACAAAAAAACATATGTATATAAAACTATATATACATTATATATATATATATATATATATATATATATATATATATATATATATATATATATATATATACATAATCAATTAACTGGGAATCACTCCCAATCCAACTCAATCCTGAGAATCAACAACTAAACCTACAGTTCAAATCCCAGGAACTCAAATCCAAACTAAACATTACAAAATCCTAAAACTGGTAATATCATACAGTTCATAGGAAAGCCCCATTTCGAATTTCAATTAAAGCAACCAAAACTCGAAATCAACTAGGAAACCTAGTGTACAGTGGTAGGTAATATCCCTACGTGTTCACAAAAACCTAGACGTCCACGAATTGGACACGAAGTGTCAAAAATCGAAATCAATTATGTATCAATGAATTGCAAAACTAGTGCTCATACGGCCATGTCGAGCTTGCCAGGGCTTGACACGGTGCACGAGACATGTCATGCTCATACACAGAGATAGAGGGGGTCTAGGGCTAGGCAATCGATCCCCTGAATCGAGTCCACGACGTGACGGTTCGACTTATACAACAGTATCAGAGATCTCTGTTCGCGTATGCACAGTCAGTACAAGGCTAGTACGGGCCATATTTCGTGTCCGACACGCCACAAAATCCTACCAAAGTTGGGGAGGGGCCTGACAGACATGGCCCCCCACCTCCACACTAATTTTGGTGGGTCCACGTAGCGTGTAATTCGAGAAATCATGGTCGAGCAGCAGGGCAAGTGCGAGGGTCTCGTGCTGTGTCCCCGTATCTGATTCGGAAACAAAAAACACCCCAATTCGTGCTCAGTCAAAATGATATGTCACCTACATGCTATTAGCTATAAAATCATGTAATTTTTTTTTGAAAAACATTAACATTCATTTTATTGGGGCATTTTACCAAACACTTTACACTACACTCTGATACGCCTCCGATACGCATATCAAACAGATACGAATTCCTACCAAACTTGGCCTACAGGTCCATGGTGCCTAGATGCATGCATTCATGAAGAGAAAACAAAAATTTAAATAGGTTTAGAGCTATTTACCTATTGAGAGTTAGATCTCAATGAAAAGCTTTAGGAAAGAGGTCCTTCTCCAACTTGCAATGGTCCAAAGCCTCCAAATCCTTTCTAGCTAGCTTCTATAGACCTCCTCTACACTAGAGGAGTGTGATGCAAAAGACTAGGCTTAATTTGGAGTTGATTTGGAGAAAGGGAGTAATTTTGGGGAAGAACTCTAAATTAGGATTTGTAGGTTTAATGAAAGAGGCAAGGGGGTGCCAATATATGTTTATATAGGGGTGGTGATCCCTTGATGGCAGCCAAGAAACATTTCTAGGGTTAGGGTTAAGTTTTATGAGGTTTGAAGGCCGCTAGCTAGTTTAATTCAAGCCTTTCTAGTAAAGGCCTATAGCTAAAATATCTATTCTTAACAAATATCCTACTTTAAACTAATATCTAGATATTCCTAACCTTATCATGATGGAAATTTCTAATCTTATATCTAGGCTCATGGATAATATCTAGATTAGGGCAATTCTAGGTTAAGGCCTAATTTAACACTTAGCACATTTCTAATGATCAAAGTCCTAATGAATATAAAGTCACCAAATGACCAAAATACCCTTACGCTAAAAAGTTATAATTAGTCATTCTAATCACACGGTTAGGTCCCCATGGTCATGGTTAGTCTCTAGGTCAAGTAGTCTCTAAGGTTACACTAGCAAAAACCAAAATCATAATTCACTAATTTAAATAGTATTAAATTAATTAAAATTTATCAAAAATCTCTAACATGATTTAAGTCCTATTATTCAATGGCCAATTTTACAAAATTATAAAATTACCCTCATTTTAGAAAAGTGGTGGTTATAAGTCTACCCTCCTTAAAATAATTTCGTCCTCGAAATTTAAAGTGGTCGCACTTCTTCTAGGTCAAACCCCCAACAATCATAGTATCAGATACCTTATCTAAATCATACAATTCGATAATCATATGTGTCTGTCCAACATTATGATACTCAGAATTTTTGTCATACTAGTAAGCAAGGCTACGATAACCTCGCCTTGCCAACTAATATGACTATAGATTCCATGACTGATGTGACCTACCCCATACTATTTATCTTAGTAAAAAATTAGATCAACAATGAACGCCAAGATTCAAATTCATCAACGAACAAGAAAGGTGAACATGAACAGTTGGAATTGAATTTCAAGATAGATTATAATGAGGCAAAAGCGGGAATAGAATTGAGAAGAACAGAACCTGTAATCAAGCTTCCTACTACCTTTGTATCCTCGGCTGTCATGACGAAAGCTCTTCCTACTGGCCTCCTCCTCTGGTCTACTGTTCATGCTGTACGAACCTCTACTGTCGGGTCTGCAATAGTGGTCCCTTCTGCTGGCCCACCGGAGCCTTAGCTCCTGTTCCTGCTCCCTGAGCTATCCATCCCGAAGACTTGGGACACTCCCTCAACTGATGATCTGATGCCCCGTAAAGTAGGCACCTACCTAGCATCTTCCGGTAGTCGCTCCACTTGTGTCCTGGTTTCTTATAGAAGGGGCAAATGATAACATGCTACTGCCTCTGCTGATAAGGTGCACGGTCCTGACCATGAAACTGATACTGAATAGGCCTCTGCTGCTGATACTGCTGCTGAATCTGTATGTGAGGCCTCTTGGCCGGAACCGCACTGCCACTAGCTCTATGTGTATCCCGTGCCTTCTTCCTTTTCAGTTCAAGATCGTCTTCCGCTGCCATAGCTCCTATCAGAATCTTTTCGAAAGTGGCGTCGCGGCTGCTCTTGGTAAATGACTTGATCTCCTTGATTAAGCCCTTGTAGAACCTTTTCGTCTTTGCGGCTTCAGTAAGATCCTCCACAAATCTGCCCAGACGGCAGAACTCTCATGCGTACTCCTCAATGGTCTGGCTCCTCGAAACCAAGTTCTCGAATTGTGTCTCCAGTGCACCAAGTGCGGTGTATGGGAAGAACTCTTCTTGAAGTACTTCTTGAAAGCTCCCCATGTCTGTCACTCAGTACCCACTCGGGGATCGGTCTGATACCATGTCCTGGCAAGGTCCTATATCTGACTGCCAGTTGCCTCTACCTGAATCCCTACTGGTATCAATACGAGGCAGAAGATCTCCTCAATATGCTCAATCCAGTCGTCGACATATATGATGCCCTCGGTACCTCTGAAGTCTCGAGGCCTCATCTTTTGAAAGTCCTGGATGTTCGGGGTCTTCGGCTGGCACTAGTGTATCTGGCCTCCCTGCGGCTGGGCGGTAACCCTCTCCACTATTGTCCTAACCAGTTGGTGGACATCGTCTATGCCCTGTCGGAAGTCAGCAGACTGGCGCTGCTGCTGGTGCTGCTGTGCCTCCATAAACTGCTGAAAGAAGGCAAAAAGGTGTACAACATCCACTGACCTGAAGGTGGCTCTGCTGAAACACATCTGGGATGACGGGGGAAGGCCTCCGAATAGGTGGAGGTGCACCCCCAAATGCGAAAGAAACTCTGACATAAGAAGTAATAAGGGGAGCTGCGGTCCCAGGGTCCCATTGAACAGGACGAGAGGTGGCAGACCTCTCGACGGTATCCTTCGGGAAGGAGCGATGAGATCGTGTCTCCATCACCATCCTGAAGACATATCAAACAAGAAATCAATACTGAGAAAGAATCGATATAATTAAAGGAGGACAGTTTATTTCAAGAGGAAGCAATTATCAGCAAGAATTTTGATGACAAGAATTTAGATAAGAGTTTTTTCTAATGTGATTAAGTACCTCAAACTTATATCCTATATCCTTCTACAGGCTGTAGTGATACTCTAGTTAGAGTACCACTACGAAATCTACTAGTTGTAACTCTCGAGACCTGTAACACCCACTTTTCTAAAATGAGGGTAATTTTGAACTTTTGTAAAAGTTTATTATTTAATAATAGGATTTATGATTTATAGGAATTTTTAATTAATTTAATACTATTTAAAATTGGTGAATTATAATTTTGATGTGTTAGCTAGTGAACCATAGAACTGTTGAGACTAGAGACTAACCATGACCATGGGGACCTAACCATGTGATTAGAATGACTATTTACAACTTTTTAGGCTAAGGGTATTTTGGTCATTTTATGACTTTTAAATTATTTAGGATTTTGATTAATTGGTGAATTTTAGATTATTTTAATAATATTTAAATAGATGTATTATCATTTTGGTCATTTTTCATATTTTAATATTTTGGAAAAATTTTATATTTTTAATATTATTTTTATTGGATTTGTTTAGTCGGGTTTGATTTCGTATCGTTCCGACTTGTATTATGACCCGGGTAGCTTAAACTCTAGATGGAACCCAATATTAAGTTAAGCATGGCCCACAAAACCCAACATTTAAGTTAGTTAATTAAACTAATTTTTATCATGTTAGAATTGTTAAGTTAGAGACTCAAAACTAGATAATTTTGACCCCAAACTTGAAC
This sequence comes from Iris pallida, assembly GCA_029216955.1. Classification (NCBI taxonomy): domain Eukaryota; kingdom Viridiplantae; phylum Streptophyta; class Magnoliopsida; order Asparagales; family Iridaceae; genus Iris; species Iris pallida. The sequence continues at coordinate 30,139,340 of JANAVB010016195.1, read as the reverse complement.
CTAGTCTAGACTTAACCATATGAGACTAGAGAGGGGCAATTAGGACATTTTCCATTAGTACTAATGGACTCTTTATGGCAGCCACCTTTAGGGGAGAATGATTCATTTCATTCATTATAATCTTGCCTCTTTTATTTTCCTTTTGTTCTTTCCTAATTTTAGAGAGCCTTCCCATTGATTTGATCTCCAAATCAAATTATTCCTTCACCAAAAATTATCTCAATCATTCCCATTCTCCAAGGGAAAGGTGCTACCAAGGATTGGAAGAGGAGTACAAGGAGGAGTGTCCACTTTGAGGGATCTTCGTATCGGAGCCGTGTCCTAAAAGATTTCATTGGGATTGTACTCCCAATAGGTAAAACCCATCCTCTAAATCGATTTCCTTTGCATATAAATTAGTTTTGAATCCGTAGGATCCATCCTCATGCATGTGTCCCATTTAGATTCAAATTTGAGGCCATTTGGAGCTCACTTGAGGATTTTAGATATGTATCTTGTGTCCTACTTGATAGATCCCAAATTAGGACACCCCATGTGTATGTATGTATGATAATACTTTAAATAGATATTTAAATTCAGTTTTAGAATGGTTAGAGAGTGGATTGATCTTAGTTAGGATGGTTAGAATGAGTTTTATTTGGATACCTATGTTTGTATCCAAGTATCTTGGCCTATATGTGTTCTTTTGTCCAAAACAACTCAAATTCCTCATAATATTTATCCACGTTTTTATTAAGCAAAGCAACTTAGAAATATTATAACTTTTAGCTTAGAACTCTGATTTATCTTCCGTTTTTTTAAAAGAACTGTATCGAAGTTAGCTTTCTAAATATATATTTTAATAAGCCAAATTCTTTCTATAACTTTCTGTAGAATTATTTGAGTGTCAGCTGTACGAAAGACGAACATGTTTCGGTATTTTTGCGATTTTGGGAGCTTTCGGACACGAAAATACGATCCGTTTAAAGCTTTTGAAAGCTAACACGAAGGGCTACAACATACTTTAATCCTAGAATTTAGTAGAGACCCAATTGGTACAGTATTGGTTTTAAGTAGAAGAGTGACTATATGATATGTATTTTGTGTAACCTATGAGCCTATGTAGTATGGATATTAAATGAATATAGAGTATGTAATACATGATATGTTAGATGAATAAAATGATATATATATGATATATATCCTCTTTATATTAATGTATATATATGGTTGAATGCAAGCATGTAGGAATACAATTAATATAATGTATGTAAGCAATACATAAATGCATGAATGAAAGAATGATATACAATGTATGCATGAAAGTATATAATGAATGCTAGATATGAATGCAAGGTATACATGTAATGATAGATATGAATGCATAATATATAAATAATTTAATACAATATATAATGATAGCATGTATGGTAATGTAGAATATATGATGCAAGCATGTATATGTCAACTGTTTTCCCTTTTTCTTACATTTTCCTTCCCTTCCCTTTCTATTTCAGTTTTTTCCCCTTTTTCCCTCTTCTATTTTTACTTGTTGTATACAATGTATATAATGTATAGATGCATGTAAGTATGTAATCTGCATGAATGAATAAATCAATCAAAAGTATAAGTAAAATATAATACATTGTAATGAATGTTAACATATATAATGTATAAAAGTATGTATGTAAATATGCATGAATGTATATATCTATGTAACTATGTAAATATGCATGATGTAACATATGCCTATATATATAAATATGTATGTAATGTGGATATGCATGTATGTATGAAGGTATGTATTTATATATATTATCTATTTTATATTATGCATTGTTGTGGTTCACATTGTCTTGTGGTTGTGTGAGTGCTAGCCTAGGCTTGGTTAGGCCTAGTGAGACTTGTTAGACTTGTTTGGGCTAGGACTTGACCTAGTTGACCTAATTTAACTAGTGTGGTTGACTAGAGTTGACCAAGTGTTGACTTTAGTCTAGTTTGACCTAGACAGCATGCAGATGCATTGTACATTTTATTTATCATCTCTCGTATACATCTTGACCTGTGTTGCTCTAAATAGGACTCTGTGGCTTCAGTTTGGACCTCTATATCTATCAGTTGTTCAGGTTATCAGGCGAGTACATTCTCTGATCATTTCATATCTTGTTTAGGATTATATTTCCTGCTTTAGATTGTTCTACTTGATGCTGACACGTTGGTAACACGAATTAGTACTATATAGATCCCTTCATGAGATGTTATCCCTCTCGGGAGCATCAGATACTTTGTCTCGTGTGTTTCACTTACATTATGTATCTCTTGCTTCTATTATCATGAATCTTCGGGAATTAGCTAGTGACTCATGTACTCTCATGATCATCGAGCCCTCACGAATTAATTCATGAATCACCCTTTATGGGCAATGCAGTATAATCATGAATCTTAACGTAACTTGACTGGATCCTTGTGTATTGATTGGGAATGGAGGAGTATAAATGAACATATGGATAATTCCAAGTAGTGTAATCATGAATCAATTCTGTAGTGTAATCATGAATCAGTCCCTAGCCATTCACATGTTTATTCTGTACTCTGAATCACTAGCACTCTCTCTTTTTATATATCATAGATATTTACTTACAGTCTCTCTTTTATATTATGCTATTCTTCAGTTCCTGTATTTTATTCTCTAGCATGGTTATATTTTCTTTCCTGCTATGACTTGTTGAGATGTATTGTGCTCGCTCCCGTCCTGACTGGACCTGTTGATAAATTTTACAGATAGTTTGGAGGTTACTGGCTAGCCTAGAGGAGACACAGTAGAGGTCGGAGTAGCTAGCTAGAGTTTTCTTATTTATTTTTAGTTGTCTCGAGTTGTATTTACTTTATGGATTACTGTATTTGAGATTTGGGACATTAAATGGATTTGTGATATCTTAGACACTTAGACTTTTATCTACTTGTATCTCTTTATGGATTTCAGTTTTATCTATCTATCTTTTTATCGTATTCCACCTTAGATGTGATTAAAACTGTATTCTGCTATGTCACCTCCATTCGGAGTGTATATACTGTACAGGTACCTTATATTGTTAGATGATTGACCTAGGACAACGTTCTACCGCCGACATTGCGGCGTAGGCTGGACGTACCCACTTCTTGTTCCCTTACCCTAGGGTGCGGGTCGTGACACGTTTTTAGTGGTAGCCCATGCAGGTCGAGTTTATGTAGTGGTATTCGAACTAGAGTATCACTACAGCCTGCAGTAGGATTAGGATATATTTTTGAAGGTACTCAATCACAGTTAGGCCTCCTTGAGAGATTCCTGGGACGACCCTTAAGAATCTTATTTTAACTTCGATTTGAAATCTATTTTTCCCCTGATTTAATTTACCTTTACTTCCTGTTATTGAACTTGATTTTGATAGATTATTGTTGAATTTTGAATCTTGATGTTAGTGGTTGAATCTGAGTTTGTATTTATATGATTTTTGATGGATTATTGTTGAATTTTGAATCTTGATGTTAGTGGTTGAATTTGAGTCTGTATTTATATGATTTTTGATGGATTATTGTTGAATTTTGAATCTTGATGTTAGTTGTTGAATTTGAGTTTGTATTTATATGTATATATTTTTTTTGGAATTATGGTATAACCTGATAACATACTTGATAAGGACAGTGAGAAAGGTAAAGTCTACTTTATTATGGAATTTAGAATTATTGCAGTCATATTTGCTAGCATGACAAGGACGTAGAGCTGATAGATCTTATATCTTAGTTATGAAATCTAGATTTTCTTGCAGCCATACGGGTGGTGTGGTAAGAATTCTAGATAACATGATTATAGGGTGTATGCCTTATTAGGACTCATCGTTTATTGCAGCTATGTTTATTGGCGTGGCAGAATTCTGACAACATAATTTCAGGAAGAACCTATGATTATCAGATTATATCTAAAGCTTTTTTTTATAAAAAAAACAATCATCTCTACCTTGTATTTCAGCCTTAAAAAAATTGTTCTTCATCACTTAACTTAGGAGTAAAAAACAGTTTAATTGTTGTATAATCCTTGAATACTTTTATTGGATATAATTCCTTCCTAATGTAATAAATTGACGAATTGTCTTAGGCCTTATCGACTTGTTTGTATAGCTCTGATCTCAAATGGTCCCCTTTTTTTAACAGATTGAGCAAGAAAGGATTTTATCATTATTTTTTTCTTGCCATTATTACTTGTATTAGTTTAAAAAATTTGTTGTTTGTTTGTTTTTCTTTCATTATTTAACTTAGGAGTAGGAGTAGCTATAGCTGTTATTATGACCTTATGTAACTTCTTGCTATGAATTCTTCATAATATAATAAATTGATGATTTGCTAGACCTTATCTAGATTGATATTATAGCCTGGTTTCAGAATGGTTACTTCTTTAAAAGATGAGCAGAACAGATTTTATTATTATTTCCTTCTTGCCATCATTCTTGTATCACCTTTATATATATAATATATAATATATATATATATATATATATATATATAGTGGACACAGACACCTTGCCTGACACGTATACATGCTACACTTTGATTACCAACCTATCTAAATGCACATTAATATGTTTTTGATGTTAAATTCTCAAACTCCAATATCTCTGACACAATACAGTATCAGAGACTACTTCTCTTTTTTTTCAGTTTTAAATTCGTAATTAAATATAAATTTTATATTATTAGTTTGTTGTTTTACATCACTGCACATGTATGTTATATACAAGGTTTCAATTCTAAAGAAATTGGTTAAGTTTTGTGTTTGAATTTGTCAAATCTAAGACTGTGTGCATATTAACCCTTTAACACTAGATTCTAAGTGATTAGTTCAATTTGCAGTTTTTAAATGTAATGTTTTTGAGCCATATACA
>JANAVB010016195.1:30095237-30130249 GCA_029216955.1 Iris pallida | reverse complement strand
ATAATATATATAAATATATATAAATATATATATATATATATTATATATATATATATATATATATATATCTATATATATATATTATATATATATATTTACATGTGTATTTATGTGTGTTATTTATTTAGTTTGTGTGAGTGTAGAGGAGAGTGATAGTTGTGTCATGAGAGGTGTCCATGTGGGTGAGAGTGTGTCTAGGTGTGTGTTAATATATAGATATATATAATTGTGTGTTAATATATATAGATTTATATATATATATATATTATATAATATATATATATATATATTATATATATATATATATATATATATATATATGTGTGTGTGTGTGTGGTGTGTGATCATATATATATAGATATATATATATATATATATAATATATATATATATATATATATATATATATATTAGTGTGAGTGTATGGTATATAAAAGAGAGTGAGAATAGAATAGTTAGTGTGTGTGTGTGAGTGATATAGATTAGAGAGTTAGAGAGGGAGAATTATAGAAGAAGAATAGAGATTTAGAGAGGAATTGAGAGAGTTTTGGAGGGAATTTGAGAGGAGAAGAGGGAGAAAGGGAGAGTGCAACAGCAGCAATGGGGGGGGGGGGGGGGGCAAGGGGGCTGCTGCCCCCTCCCCCCCAAACACAGCAGCAGCTGTACCAGCAATGGCAGCAGCAGTACCAACAATAGCAGCAGCAGTAGAGCAGCAGTAGCCCCCCAAACCACCCTTATTTAACCCCCCCAATCCAACCCATATATACCCCTATATATACCCATATATACATATATATACCTATATATATAGCTCTATATGCCCCTCTAAAACCCACTAGAATAGCCCCTAAGATTGTCCCAAGAGGGTGTGAAAAGTGAGAGTTGAATGAGTGAATGAGAGGGTAAAGGTTAAGTTAGGATTTGGTGATAGGGGAAAATTGAGTTCCGTGATTCGGAACGCGTTGAAACTTGGGGGGACTTAGATAATGTGATTTAGATTTTGTGGGTAGGATTCGGAGTGGGAAGCGGGGTTGCGTGTGGGCTTGGGGAGTCGGTATCGCACCGCACCATTCCGTATCTTGAAATATTCAAGATAACGGGTAAATGGGCGATTCAGACCGTAAGATGGACTGGATGTCCACTTACCCTAGAAAACGTGGTAGGTAATGGTTGTATAGGCTAGTATCCTTCTACCCTAGGAAGCACGGAGTGGAATTCCTAAGGGAAGGCCACTTGGCGGCAAGTTAGAACGGTTTAAGGGTAAATGTTAAGGGGGTAATCGGGTAATTTCGAGATACGGAGTTCGGGTAGTCGGATTGACTTAAAACTTGGGTGGCATGTTGGGTACACCCTATAAATGTCATATTTGAACCAATTTTGGCTCGGTTGACCCAGAGTTGACTTTTTACCCAAAAGTCAACCGTGAGTCAACACTTTATCTAGATTTGACCAAATCCAAACCAGAGTTGACCAGTTGACCAAAAGTCAACTGTTGGTCAACATTTGACCAGTTTGACCTAGGGTTTGACCTAGAGTTGACCAGGGTTGACCAGTTGACCAAAAGTCAACTGTAGGCCAACTCTTGACCCCGTTTGACTTTTTTCGACTTGTTTTGACCTGTGATGACTGGTATGACCTAGGGTTGACTTTGTCTGACTTAGATTGACTTGATATAACTTGATTTGACCTAGATTGACTTGATAGGACATAGTGTGACTCAGTGAGACCTAGTTTGACCTAGATTGCATATTATTCATTGTGAATCATTCTTAAACTTGTTTAAACCTAAATTAACATACAGTATCTCATATTTAGGTTTCTGATTACCGCTCTGAGCCTTGATATACCCTATAGCTCAGGACAGCAGGCGAGTATATTCACTGATAGTTTTCATTGTCTTGATATCTGCTATATCCGATTCAGTCGTAGAGTCTTACTTGATTCTTAGTCACGATAGTTCACAGACTAGTACACGTTGGATCATGACATGAGATATTGTTCCTAGATTTCTGGGTATATGGGTACACTTCCTGTCTTGTTCCCTGTACTTGTATAGACACCAATTTCTAAGGGAATTTGCTACCCTCTTACGGAATCACGTGCCATGACGTGTCATGTCCAGATCCATTGTACTATTCGGAGATGGGGAATTATTAGGGGCTATGTGATCCAAGCAACCCTGTCACTATTCATGTGCTCGTGCCACTCTTCCCTCACGAAGGGTGTAGCGAGATCCTTTTGCCTTGTACTCGTTATCTAGGTTGGCCGGCATGACTTTCCGTTGAGGTCACCGCGGATTGCCGGGCCAAGTGGATAGCCTGTCCTGTCACTTATCCTAAGCCGATCACATATCGCTCTAATAATTCAAGTCACATTTTATATTTACTTTATCTTATCGTATATCTTGCTCTGTTCTACATTCAGTATTTTTCTCACCATGCCATGATATACAGTTACTCACATGCTCTACATGCCTTTACATTGTACCTTGATTGGAGACTAAGTTCTGCTCGGGAGAAGAGTTACAACCCTGGTCCTTGTTTGGTTTAAGGGTTGTAACTCGGCTTCCGAATGGTTCCCAAGTTTTTATATATCTTTGTCTCATAGTTCATTATACTGTCTCTTATAGAATTTGTCAATTCACATGGAACTGCTGTTAGTGTTTGTATTTGCTCATTTTCCTGACAGGATACCGTTATGATATATTACAGATGATTCTGAGTCGGACTGCTCGACCAATTATGGGCTCGAGTCAGATGGAGTAGCCTTGGATCGTGGCCTTATAGTAGAGCCACTAGATTTTGTACTTCCAGAGTAGTGTAGATTAGCTAGGTTTGACTGGACTACGATCTAGCTAGCTTTATCAGACTGTAGCTTCTACATTATATTTTGAGACCTGTGATATTGTATATATCTGGGCTTGTATTGGACTCTGGACTTATTTACTCTTTCATCTATCACATGTTCTCTTTCTGAGCTATCTACCTTAGTTTTATTCTGTGATTGAGACTGTATTGATATGTCACCTCCATTCGGAGAGTATATACTGTATAGGTACCTTTATACTGTTAGTCGTAGTATTTATAGGCATTATATACAGCGTTCTACTGCCGATACTGCGGCGTAGGCTGGACGTACCCACGTGCTCGTGCTCCTCATAAGGGTGCGGGTTGTGACACATTTTTGTGGTGGCCCATGCAGGTCTATGTCGTAATTAGTGCGATCTCATAATGGTGCTTGACTTAGAGTACTAATTACGAGCCTGCAATTAGGACGTAGGACCTAGGACATGATAGGAGTTTCTCAATCACACTTAGGAAATTTTTGATCTTTTGATTATCATGATTATTCACCTTGTATTAAATTAGCTGTCCTTCTTTGATAATCTACTCATGTGCCACATTGATCTCTTATTTCAATTCGTCTCCAGGATGACGAAGACGCACCCGCAGGCCACTGGATCGAGTAGCTTGCTCGAGAGATCTGATCAGGCTGAGGAGGGGTTCACGAGACTGCCCCCAGTGATTCCACTATCCCAGAGGCCCTGGCAGTTGCACAGGGAGGTCTACCACCTCCACCCCAGAGGGTTACGGCCGTTGTTCCAGAGATACTGCCGCCACCACCACCGATACCGACGGATACACATCATATGTTTCTTCTCCTACAGCAGATGATGGAGACACAGCGGGCCCAGGCAGAGGCGTCGTAGCGCCAGTCGGAGGCGTTACACCGTCAGATCGAGATGCTGAGACAGAGTATGGAGAACTCGCATCAGCTTGCACTGGCAGCAGTGGAGAGAGTAGCACCGGGTACAGTACAGGGCCCTACTGGCCAGCAGCCGTACCAGCAGCAGTCCAGGCCGGGAACATTACTAGACTTTAGGAAGATGAGCTCCAGGGACTTCACAGGCACGGAGGACATCCTTTATGCAGACGACTGGCTAGAGGATGTGCAGCGGAGCATGGAGCTGGCAGAGCTTCCTAGAGCACTTTGGGTTTCGGCCGCAGCCAGCCGATTCTTCGACATTGTGCTGACATGGTACCGTACGGATCCTCGTGCGTCGGTGAGAGGGCTGACATGGGAGAACTTCCGGAGGCTCTTAAGGAGAAGTTCTTCCCGGACGTGGCTCTTATAGCATTGGAGGGACAGTTCGTGGGTCTAGTACAGGGGAACTCGTCGGTGGATGAATATGCAGCTGAGTTCTTCCGCCTTAGCAGGTTCGCTCCCGATATGATCCACGATGAGGGGCAGAAGGCTCGTAAGTTCCGCAGGGGACTTATTCATGCAGTGCGCACCCGCACCTTGGGTCGCCGTGACGCGACGTTCGATCAGATATTGATGGACGTGAAGATTGTAGAGGAGGACTTCGGCCTCAAGGCGAAGAGGAGCGAAGATACTATGGGGGCGAGTTCCAGTACGGGACCGACCAAGCGCCCCCATATTCAGCATCAGCAGAGGCCATTTCAGCAGCAGCCTCTGTTGCAGATTCAGCAGGCACCGACACATGCCCAGCAACACCAAGGACAGGGCCAGAGACCGGCTACTCCGTGCGACTTCTACGGGAAGCCGGGGCACACCAGAGAGGCTTGCAGAAAGAGGTTGGGCATCTGTCTTTACTGTGGGGCGCCCGATCACCAGCTGAGGGATTGCCATTTTTGCGGAGTCCGAGGAGGCCAGGATAGAGCGCAGCCAGCTAGAGGACCAGCAGTTCAGCAGAGGGGTCCTCCACTTCAGACCCAGCAGCAGCGCTTTGTTCAGCACCAGAAGGGAGCACCCGCGGGCAGGGTATTCGCTTTGGCAGCAGAGGAGGAGGCAGGGCCCGTGGGAGATGTTGTAGCAGGTCATGTTCTCCTAGATTCTTTCCCTGTTTTTGTCTTGTTTGATTCTGGGGCGACCCATAGTTTTGTGTCTGTTTCTTTTGCTTTGAGACACAATATTATTGCTGAATATATAGGTAGGACTTGCAAGATTATGACCGGAGGAGGCATTACCCTAGTTAATAATATTTGTAAGGGGCGGAGAGTTACTCTGAGAGGCCGGGACTTGAGTGCGTGTCTGTTCGTAATGCCCCTACCGAGGTATGATATGGTACTTGGTATAGATTGGTTGAGCATGCACCATGCTAGCATTGATTGCAGAGGAGACAAAGTTCTTTTTAGGACGCCGGGAGAGCCAGAGATCGAGTTTGCTCGAGGAGCAGGGAAGCTGGAGGCTGGATTCTGTGGAGCTTTGTTGGTGGGGCAAGATTTGTCACATCCGTTGATTGCTGAATTCTCAGATGTCTTTTCCGAGGAGTTGTCGGGGATGCCGCCAGACAGGGACATTGAGTTCTCTATAGACTTGGTGCCGGGTGCCGAGCCCATATCACAACATGTCTATAGTGTTGGCCCATTGGTCATATGGTCAACCTGATTTTAATAATTGATCAAACTCTGTCTGGATATACGAAGCTAGTCGAGACATCTCGGACTCTTGGACATGATCAAGAATTGTAATGCTTATAGTTCGTATTACGTATCTTGGAATGCGTGTACGTATTTTATCTTGTATCACATATCTCATGGCTTGGCTCGGTTTATTTTGGGTTGGTTCGGCTAGGCTTGGGTTGCCTTGGTTCATCATGAACCAAAAGAAAACCCCCACCTACCACCACCACCCTTATTTATATTTCCACCAAACTCTCTCTCTCTTCATTTTATTCTTCTTCTTCACTTCTTCATCTCTACCATTTACTCTTCCATCTACCAGGAAAGAGAGCTAGGCAAGTGCAAACTTGCTTCATAATGGATCTCAAGTTTTATTGTTCCATTCTCTTCCTTACTTGATTCTAAGCCTCTTTAGAACTTGACATTTTTGGATTTGATAGATAGATTCTTGTAGATCTAAGTTTGTAACTTTTCGGTTTTTCTTAGTTTTGATCTCTAAAACTTGGTTATTTTCGAAAACTAGTGTTTCTATATTGTAGAGAATTCAATTTCATGCGGTTTTGGCTTTTGTTTCGCTTAATTTCGACTTCGGATGAGGAAGTTATGGCCAAGACAATTTTTGGTCATTTCTATGTTCATCTGCAGCATGAACCGCATGTCGCAGTAGGCGCATGTCGCAGTAGGCGCATATGATGTCGCAGTTGAGCCGTAGGAGCCGTATGTCGCAGTAGACGCATATGATGTCGCAGTTGAGGCGCATGTCGCAGTAGGCGCATATGATGTCGCAGTTGAGCCGCAGGAGCCGCATGTCGCAGTAGGCGCATATGATGTCGCAGTAGGCGCATATGATGTCGCAGTTGAGCCGCAGGAGCCGCATGTCGCAGTAGGTGCATATGATATCGCAGTTGAGGCGCATGTCGCAGTAGGCGCATATGATGTCGCAGTTGAGCCGCAGGAGCCGCATGTCGCAGTAGGCGCATATGATGTCGCAGTTGAGCCGCAGGAGCCGCATGTCGCAGTAGGCCCATATGATGTCGCAGTTGAGCCATAGGAGCCGCATGTCGCAGTAGGCGCATATAATGTCGCAGTTGAGGCACATGTCGCAGTAGGCGCATATAGTGCCGCGAATGAGCCGTATGGGGTGCATGTCGCAGTAGCCGCTTATGGTGTCGCTGAATAGGCCGCATGATGCCTATTTTGGCTATTCCTAACTGTTATATGTTCTAATTGACTGAATTGTGGCTCGAATTTCTCCCAAATCCCAATATGGAAGTTGTAGATCTTTTCCTTGCCATCAAGAATATGTCACTAGTTATTTTATGCAAGTTTCTCTCATTCATAATATTGTAAGAATAGAACACGATAGTGGCCCACTGTGGCGCACTCTTGACAAGTAAACTGACATGATATATCTCGGTATGCTGTTACGACAGCTAGCCTGACATGAAAAGTATGAAAGATCTGGACACCGTGGGCGATTGTGTTTGTACAAATAAACTGGTACTGTCTTGCATCATGTCTAGGACGGGGACCCCTGAGTACCACGGTCAGGGGTACCTACTGAAATTGACTAAGGCTAATTAACTAGAATGATTCAGTAGTCATGAAGAGATTCCCAGCTACAGGCAATCCCGTTATCTGGGCGCATTCAGTGGACTTGTAGCCTACCGACGAGTAGGGCACATTTCCAGCACACAGTCATGTGTTGCATTCTTCCTAAACGGACATTCGACCTGGATAACCAGATGGTCTGCAGGGCTTGTGGTTGTTGGGATAATCTCATTGTATCTTGCTAGTAACTAGGCCTGTGATAACCCTAGTTAGTTAAAGTATCAAGCCGTACTTCTTGCTTGGCCGTGATTGATTGAATGAAGTTTATTCCAGCTTAGTTTTATCCTGATCCGGTGCAAGATTGTGACAGGACATGATTATTGATGCTTGCCTTAAACAATAACGATCGGGGGTCCAGTTCTGTTCAGGCGAAGGGTTACAACCCCGGTCCTTGTTTGGTTTAAGGGTTGTAACCTGGCACCCAGAGCAGTTTTATGTCCTCTCTTCGTTTATTGTCTTTTTGCAACCCCTGTCATGCTCGTCATGTTTTACCTTACTTCAATACCATGATTATTTATACTGGCCTTAACAATAAAGATCAGGGGTCCAGTTCTGTTCAGGCGAAGGGTTACAACCCCGGTCCTTGTTTGGTTTAAGGGTTGTAACCTGGCTCCCGGAGCAGTTCTGTGTCCTCTCTTCGTTTATTGTCTTCACTGTACCAATATTACTTGAGACGGGTTTCTATTTAGGTGAAGGGCTGTAACCCCGGTCCTTATTTGGTTTAAGGGTTGTGACCTGGCTACTTGAATAGTTTCCTCGTACTCAGTTTACTGTTGTTATCTCTATTATTATCAGTTCTTTATTTATTTTTAATATTCTACTGTGATATGCTGGTTTTAGTTCCTAAGTGAAGCCTCCTTTGTGGCACTTGCTCTTTCTGGGGTCTGACCCAGCTGGTTTTGTGTGGCCAGATATCGGAGCAGCAATAGAGGATCCACCTGTCTTCCAGCCCGATGGTGACCACCAGGCGTAACCAGGGCAACGAGTGGGTTTCTTTTGTCCTCCCACTCTATTTGTAAAATTATTCTTTTGAGGCGTTTAGCCGACGAACACGTGTTAGCTCGTATTGCACCTTTATTTACTGTCTGCCTACGGGCTGTAATATGATTGACAAATCCTAGGGTTGATCATGTATTGACTAAAACTCTTGCTAGTCCTGACATTTTGTACGACTAGCTTCATTATCATCCAATATGTAATGTATGGGACGCCTTACTATTATATATTGATGCTCTAATATCTTGTGACTGTTACTACTTGCTTGTGATTGAGACAATAGGCTTGTTCTTGACCATAGGAGACTGATGGATTGTAGTTAAACCCTCATATATCTAGACAGCCGTGACCGTATAGTGACGTGGATTCTATTTCATTATACGTAGCTGGCTATGTCTGCCCCCGCTCTCCAGTATTCTGGTTCTGGGGCGTGACATGGTTTTAGTGGTGGCCCATGCAGGTCGTGTGAATCAAGATATGTGAGGGTTTACCGAATAGATGTCTCAATCAGTACTCGCCTTTGATCTCTACTCGTATCCTCTTGATCCCTGAAAATCTTGACCTGATCACATGGTTGTATCGTTGATCTGTCCTGGTCCTTCCTTATTGTTCCCTATGTCGTCTTCTTCAGCGGCATTGTTCCTGGACCTGTCGATCAGCAAGACGGAGCACCTCCCGCGGACCAGCAGCAACCTGGAGATCAAGCCCAGCATTCAGGAGTAGCCTCCAGAGTCATGCCTACCGAAGGAGAGCCACCGGTTCAGCCCGTCCAGCCAGCAGAACCTGAGAATGGCACTTTGGTGGGTCTCATCAGGTCCCTATTAGCTTCCCAGGATCGTCGCGGAGATGCCTTGCACCAGACGGTGGCAGATGCTTTGACCAGAGGAGGTCATCAGGGTAATAGCACGGCCAACAGCTTCAAGCGCTTGAACCCTCCCTTCTTGGACGGCAGTGAAGATGCGATCGCTGCAGATGCATAGCTTCAGGACACCGAGGTGATTCTAGAAGCAGCCAGGACTCCAGAAGCCGATAAGGTGGCCGTAGTGCCCTGCAGTTGTTGGATCTTGCCCGCAGCTGGTGGGCAGCACAGGCCGATGGATTAGTGGCCCCTATTTCATGGGCAGTATTCAGGGAGCGATTCCAGACCAAATATTTTGATGCTGTAGCTCGGTATGATCTACAGACGAGATTCACCAATCTGAAGCAGATGGGCAGGACGGTCAACGGATATGCGGCCGAGTTTTCGAGACTTAGTCGGTTTGCTCCAACCTTGGTAGCGACCGAGTTCGATAGAGCCCAGCGGTTCCAGCAGGGGCTTCATCTGGAGATTTTATTGGCGGTAGAGCAGTTTGAGCATCAGACTTTTGATACAGTGTTGAGAGCAGCCAGGAGGCATGAATATACCCCCCAGAGGATCGTAGATAGGACCGGAGGTCGAAAGCGATCTTACGGCCAGATGAATCAGTCTTCAGCACCAGCCCCGGCAGCCAGGGCTTTGACCATTGGAGCTCCGAGGCGGACGGTCACAGTGACGTCGGTTCAGCATTCCGCCCTGACGCACCCTCAGCAGCAGAAACAGAAGCAGTCTTCCGTAGTGGGATGTTCACAATGCGTGAAGCCAGGGCATGTGGTATCGGAGTGTCGCAGAGCACAGGGTTTGTGCTTGGTTTGTGGTGCCCCGGACCACAGGGTTGGAATTGCCCGAACAGGGGGAGTTCATCGGCCTTCTCTAGTCCTTCAGTTAGAGGACCAGCACCAGTCCAGCAGCAGCAGCAGCTGCAGTACCCGTTTTCGAGGCCATTGCCGACGCAGGCCCAGGCATTCTAGCAGCAGAGACCGCAGCAGTATGCCCAAGCCCAAGCCCTGATCCAGAACAGGCAGAGGAATTTTCAGCAGAGGGGACCCGCACCCAGAGGACATGGTCAAGTGCTGGCTTTGACCATGGGAGAAGAAGAAATATCACCAGGTGAGGTGGTGGCAGGTACTATTCTCGTCAACACCTTTCCAGCTTCAGTATTATTTGATTCTGGTGCCTCGTATTTATTTATGTCTGCACGATTTGTGACACGGGTAGGACTGGAGCCCGAGTTATTATCAGTAAGGCTCAATATACTTACTGGTAACGGACTTGTGGGAGTAGATAGAGTGTTTTCCTCGTGTCGGATCGTAGTTAGCGGTAGAGAATTTCCTGCTAGATTGATAGAGTTTTCGATGGCCGATTATGATGTGGTCTTAGGGATGGATTGGTTGAGGGACCAGTATGCTAGGATAGACTGCCACATTAGCAGGGTTATTTTTAGCATTCCAGGCGAGCCAGAGTTTTCTTTCTTCCGAGGCGAAGTTGAACCTTCTCCTTCAGTGTTGCGGATGGCAGTGGCAGTAGTGCAGTTACCTCAGATAGTCGAAGAGTTTCCAGATGTTTTCCCAGAAGAGCTTCCAGGGATGTCGCCAGAGCGGGAGATCGAGTTCACCATCGACTTGATTCCCGAAACAGCCCCAGTGTCAGAGAGAGTCTACAGGATGGCGCCGTCAGAGTTAGAGATATTGTACAAGATGATTGAAGAACTCAGAACCAAGGGATTCATTCGTACTAGTGGATCGCCTTGGGGAGCCCCGATGCTTCTTGTGAAAAAGAAGGATGGCACGTCCAGATTGTGTGTTGATTATCGTACCTTGAACTCGGTGACAATCAAGAACAGATACCCTCTCCCGAGGATAGATGACTTGTTTGATCAACTCAAAGGGGCATCAGTATTTTCGAAGATTGACTTACGGTCAGGATACCACCAGATCAGAGTCAGAGAACAGGACATCTCGAAGACAGCTTTCAGATCTAGGTATGGGCATTGGGAGTTCCTTGTTATGCCATTCGGAGCAACCAATGCGCCGGCTGTATTCATGGACCTCATGAATCGCATCTTTATGCCTTATTTGGATCAGTTCGTGATTGTGTTCTTAGACGACATCCTGGTCTATAGCAAGAGTGAAGCGGAGCATGAGCAGCATCTCCGAGTTGTCCTCCAGATTCTCAGAGAGCACCAGTTGTATGCCAAGTTTAGTAAATACGAGTTCTAGCTCGATCGTATTTCATACTTGGGTCATATCATCACCCGAGGAGGAGTTGAAGTGGATCCCCAGAAGATCGTGGCCGTTGAAACGTGGCCGGTACCTAGCACAGTGGCAGAAATTTACAGTTTTCTTGGCTTGGCCGGCTACTACCGGCGATTTGTTTCAGACTTTGCTCGAATTTCAGCACCATTGACCCAGTTGACCCGCAAGGATGTACAGTTTGCTTGGACAGCAGAGTGCCAGGATTCTTTTGAGAGGTTGAAGCGAGGCTTGATGACGGCTCATATTCTCACGCTTCCAGATAGAATCGGAGGATTCTCAGTGTATTGTGATGCTTCGGACAGAGGTTTAGGATGTGTTCTGATGCAGCATGGGAAGGTAATAGCTTATGCGTCGCGACAACTTCGTGATCATGAGAGGAATTACCCAACCCATGACTTGGAGCTGGCAGCAGTAGTATTTGCACTTAAGTTGTGGAGGCACTACCTATACGGAGATAGGGTAGAAATTTTCACCGACCACAAGAGCCTGAAGTATGTTTTCACCCAGAAGGATCTCAACATGCGTCAGAGGAGATGGCTAGAGCTGCTTGTGGATTATGTTGTCAACCTGCAGTATCACCCGGAAAAGGCCAACGTTGTTGCAGATGCATTGAGCAGGAGAGCCGGAGTTTATTTCCTGACAGCGTAACCAGAACTGTTAGCCGATCTTCAGAAGATGGGTATAGAAGTTGTCCTCCCTTCCAGTGTGGCATTGATGGCCAGCATGCAAGTTCAGTCCACTATAGTCGAAAGGATCCGGATGGCGCAGTCAGTAGATTCCAAGCTTCAGCGACTCAGAGCAGAGTGTGAGGCAGGACGAAGACCAGAGTTATACATTCATGAAGACGGTACACTTCGACATGGTAAGCGTCTTTGTGTACCCAGTGGAGATATCAGACAGAAGATCATGGTAGAGTCCCACAGTTTGCAGTATTTCATTCATTCCGGTGGCACGAAGATATACCGTGATATCCGCCAGTACTTTTGGTGGAATGGCATGAAGAGGGAGATAGCCCGGTTTGTCTCTCGTTGTTTAGTCTGCCAACAAGTTAAGGCTGAACATCAGAGACCAGCTGGACTACTTCAACCATTGCCGATTCTCGAGTGGAAATGGGAGCATATAACCATGGACTTTGTGACTGGATTGCCTAGATCCCCGACTGGCAGAGACGCTATTTGGGTTGTCATAGACAGGCTCACGAAGGTGGCTCACTTTTTCCCGTTCAGAGTTGGTCAGTCGGCGGCTCAGCTAGCGGAGATGTATCTCCGGCAGATTGTCAGGTTGCACGGTGTACCAGTCAGTATCACTTCAGACAGAGATTCAAGATTTATGTCGTACTTTTGGCGTAGCTTGCAAGAAAGTTTGGGAACTCACCTCCAGTTTAGTTTAGCTTATCACCCGCAGACAGATGTCCAGTCGAAACGTACGATCCAGACTCTTGAAGATATGTTGCGGTCATGTACACTCGACTTCGGTGGTTCGTGGGAAGATCACGTGCACCTGGTGGAGTTCTCGTACAACAACAGTTTCCAGGCCAGTATCCAGATGGCATCGTTCAAGGCACTGTATGGTAGGAAGTGTCGATCCCCGCTAGCCTGGGATGATATTGGAGAGAGGCAGATGCTTGGTCCGGAGATGATTGCTCAGACCGTTGAAGTAGTCAGGAGAGTCAGAGATCATCTTCGAGTTGCCCAAGATCGCCAGCGTCATTGGGCCGATTCTCATCGGCGCCCTCTTGAGTTTTCTGTCGGCGACCATGTATTCCTGAGGATTTCGCCTAACCGTGGCGTCATTCGTTTCGGCGTGCGACGAAAGCTTAGTCCTAGGTATATAGGGCCATTCGACATTCTGGAGCGAGTAGGAGATGTATCCTATCGTCTTGCTCTTCCACCGTCGCTACGTGAGGTGCATGACGTATTCCATGTATCCCAACTGCGACGGTATATCCCGGACCCGAGCCATATCCTGGATCATTCGGAATTGGTTGTTGGTACCAACCTTTCGTATGAGGAGAGGCCCGTGTCTATATTGGACCGAAGAGAGAAGACACTCAAGAACAAGACTATCAAGTTAGTCCGAGTTGCTTGGGGTCATCACTTTTTGGGTGAGTCAACGTGGGAGCGTGAGGATGATATCCGATC
The DNA here is from genome assembly GCA_029216955.1 of Iris pallida. NCBI lineage: Eukaryota > Viridiplantae > Streptophyta > Magnoliopsida > Asparagales > Iridaceae > Iris > Iris pallida. The sequence continues at coordinate 30,116,964 of JANAVB010016195.1, read as the reverse complement.
GCGATATCCCGACCTGTTTGACTCGTAAGGTATAATGTCTTCCTTATGCCTTATGCTTTCAATTCCTTGCTTGAATAAATGACTGCATGATAGACTGCTTGTTATAGATTACGATTATTATAGCTTGTCCTTGCAATTCTAGCCTCTTGATTAAATTCTGAGGACATAATTCTTTTAAGGTGGGTAGAGTTGTAATGCTTATAGTTCGTATTACGTATCTTGGAATGCGTGTACGTATTTTATCTTGTATCACATATCTCATGGCTTGGCTCGGTTTATTTTGGGTTGGTTCGGCTAGGCTTGGGTTGCCTTGGTTCATCATGAACCAAAAGAAAACCCCCACCTACCACCACCACCCTCGTTTATATTTCCACCTAACTTTCTCTCTCTTCATTTTATTCTTCTCCTTCACTTCTTCTTCTCCACCATTTACTCTTCCACCTACCAGAAAAGAGAGCTAGGCAAGTGCAAACTTGCTTCATAATGGATCTCAAGTTTTATTGTTCCATTCTCTTCCTTACTTGATTCTAAACCTCTTTAGAACTTGACATTTTTGGATTTGATGGATGGATTCTTGTAGATCTAAGTTTGTAACTTTTTGGTTTTTCTTAGTTTTGATCTCTAAAACTTGGTTATTTTCGAAAACTAGTGTTTCTATGTTGTAGAGAATTCAATTTCATGCGGTTTTGGCTTTTGTTTCGCTTGATTTTGACTTCGGATGAGGAAGTTATGGCCAAGACAATTTCTGGTCATTTCTATGTTCATCTGCAGCATGAACCGCATGTCGCAGTAGGCGTATGTCGCAGTAGGCGCATATGATGTCGCAGTTGAGGCGCATGTCGCAGTAGGTGCATATGATGTCGCAGTTGAGCCGCATGTCGTAGTAGGCGCATATGATGTTGCAGTAGGCGCATGTCGCAGTAGGCGCATATGATGTCGCAGTTGAGCCGCAGGAGCCGCATGTCGCAGTAGGCACATATGATGTCGCAGTTGAGGCGCATGTCGCAGTAGGCGCATATGATGTCGCAGTTGAGCCGTAGGAGCCGCATGTCGCAGTAGGCGCATATGATGTCGCAGTTGAGCCGCAGGAGCCGCATGTCGCAGTAGGTGCATATGATGTCGCAGTTGAGGTGCATGTCGCAGTAGGCACATATGATGTCGCAGTTGAGCTACAGGAGCCGCATGTCGCAGTAGGCGCATATGATGTCGCAGTTGAGACGCATGTCGCAGTAGGCGCATATAGTGCCGCGAATGAGCCGCATGGGGCGCATGTCGCAGTAGCCGCTTATGGTGTCGCTGAATAGGCCGCATGATGCCTATTTTGGCTATTCCTAACTGTTATATGTCCTAATTGACTGAATTGTGGCTCGAATTTCTCCCAACTCCCAACGTGGAAGTTGTAGATCTTTTCCTTGCCATCAAGAATATGTCACTAGTTATTTTATGCAAGTTTCTCTCATTCATAATATTGTAAGAATAGAACACGATCGTGGCCCACTGTGGCGCACTCTTGACAAGTAAACTGACATGATATATCTCGGTATGCTGTTACGACAGCTAGCCTGACATGACAAGTATGAAAGATCTGGACACCGTGGGCGATTGTGTTTGTACAAATAAACTGGTACTGTCTTGCATCATGTCTAGGACGGGGACCCCTGAGTACCACGGTCAGGGGTACCTACTGAAATTGACTAAGGCTAATTAACTAGAATAATTCAGTAGTCATGAAGAGATTCCCAGCTACAGGCAATCCCGTTATCTGGGCGCATTCAGTGGACTTGTAGCCTACCGACGAGTAGGGCACATTTCCAGCACACAGTCATGTGTTGCATTCTTCCTAAACGGACATTCGACCTGGATAACCGGATGGTCTGCAGGGCTTGTGGTTGTTGGGATAATCTCGTTGCATCTTGCTAGTAACTAGGCCTGTGATAACCCTAGTTAGTTAAAGTATCAAGTCGTACTTCTTGCTTGGCCGTGATTGATTGAATGAAGTTTATTCCAGCTTAGTCTTATCCTGATCCTGTGCAAGATTGTGACAGGACATGATTATTGATGCTTGCCTTAAACAATAACGATCGGGGGTCCAGTTCTGTTCAGGTGAAGGGTTACAACCCCGGTCCTTGTTTGGTTTAAGGGTTGTAACCTGGCTTCCGGAGCAGTTTTGTGTCCTCTCTTCGTTTATTGTCTTATTGTAACCCCTGTCATGCTCGTCATGTTTTACCTTACTTCAATACCATGATTATTTATACTGGCCTTAACAATAAAGATCAGGGATCCAGTTCTGTTCAGGCGAAGGGTTACAACCCCGGTCCTTGTTTGCTTTAAGGGTTGTAACCTGGCTCCCGGAGCAGTTCTGTGTCATCTTTTCGTTTATTGTCTTCACTGTACCAATAGTATTTGAGACGGGTTTCTATTCAGGTGAAGGGCTGCAACCCCGGTCCTTGTTTGGTTTAAGGGTTGTGACCTGGCTACTTGAATAGTTTCCTCGTACTCAGTTTACTATTGTTATCTCTATTATTATCAGTTCTTTATTTATTTTTAATATTCTACTGTGATATGTTGGTTTTAGTTCCTAAGTGAAGCCTCCTTTGTGGCACTTGCTCTTTCTGGGGTCTGACCCAGCTGGTTTTGTGTGGCCAGATATCGGAGCAGCAATAGAAGATCCACCTGTCTTCCAGCCCGATGGTGACCACCAGGCGTAACCAGGGCAACGAGTGGATTTCTTTTGTCCTCCCACTCTATTTGTAAAATTATTCTTTTGAGGCGTTTAGCCGGCGAGCACGTGTTAGCTCGTATTGTATCTTTATTTACTGTCTGCCTACGGGCTGTAACATGATTGACAAATCCTAGGGTTGATCATGTATTGACTAAAACTCTTGCTAGTCCTGACATTTTGTACGACTAGCTTTATGATCATCCAATATGTAATGTATGGGACGCCTTACTATTGTATATTGATGCTCTAATATCTTGTGACTGTTACTACTTGCTTGTGATTGAGACAATAGGCTTGTTCTTGACCATAGGAGACTGATGGATTGTAGTTAAACCCTCATATATCTAGACAGCCGTGACCGTATAGTGACGTGAATTCCATTTCATTATACGTAGCTGGCTATGTCTGCCCCCGCTCTCCAGTATTCTGGTTCTGGGGCGTGACAAGAATGGCTATCCACTGAATTCAAGACCGAAGATCTGTTTGCCTACTCGAGTCTGTAATTCCTTATGCATTATATTTTTCATTTTATTTGAGTCTAGGAATATGTTGTACATCGAGTTGTACTGGCAAATAGGCTACCCTTAAATGAGTTCAAAATGTTTTTAAAATGACCTCTCAAAAAGGTTTACAAAAAGGTTTTCAAAAAGGTTTTCAAAAATCACCAAAAAGCTTTTTAAAACCCTAACTAAACCCTGACAGGACTCGGGCCGAGTTCGGCCAAAGTTCGGCCAGAGTTCGGTTGGTGGCCGTTGTGTTTGTGAATCCTTGTTACTTGGTCCTCCTGCAGTTGCGGATTTGACCAAGATTTGGTCATAGAGTTCTGCCCGAATTCTGCCCAAATTCTGTCAGAAGTCTGCCTTTGGAACACCTATAAATAGAGAAGGATTTCGATCATTTCAACTCACTCATTCACTTTCAATCTTCTCTCTATCTAAAGCATTCAGTCTTCCAAAGAGTTTTCTTGAGCTTTAAATTTTAGATCCCAAGCCAATTACAATCCTCTAGTCAATTTGCCAGTGCGGTACGGTCTAGAAGTTTCTGAGAGTTTGTAATCATAAGGCTTGATTGAAGAATACCTCTTCACATTTGAAGTTGGACGAGTTATTCGTATCAAAGCTCGTGTTGTAGAAGTTGCAAGGACTTCGTAAGAAAACTTGCGGTTTTTCAATAGTGGATTCAACTGGTAGCAAGAGTTCTACCGACTGGATTAGTCCTCAACAGAGAGAAACCAGTATACATCGCTGTCTTTGCGTTTGCTCTCTTAACTCTGCCTTTACTTTATTTTAGTTATGATTAATATTCTGTGATTGTGCTGCTAACATTTTTAATTAGCATTATTCCGCTGCCAACTCTATTCACCCCCTTCTAGAGTATTACGCTTTACTATTTCGTTCCTACAAGCTAATATTGCATCTGCATGTAGAATTAGAAAGCTTGTTGATTTAAATGTTTATGCTTGGATACCAAAAGCTAACATTTTAGGACCCTACAAGAAATGGGTACCAAAAGTTTCATCTGCAAACTGTTTTGTAGGTGGAACACCCTTCACATGCTAAAAGCAAATGGATCCTCGACAGCAGTTGTTCACGGCATATGACCGGTGACGCTACATTATTTGCAACACTGTCGAAGAAGAAGAAGAAAGGTTATGTTTTCTTCGGTAATAACTTGAAAGGCTATATCATTGGTATCGGTGATGTTGGTAAGTCTCCTTATCCTGTAATTAAGGATGTCTGTCTGGTTACCGAGTTGAAACATAATCTACTCAGCATAAGTCACATAGCTGATCATGGTTATGGAATCAACTTTGGCAATGACAATTGTACTATAGTTGATAGCTCAACTGGTAGTACTATCTTTGAAGGTATCAGGGAAGACAACATATATGTTTTCTATTTGTTAGAAGAAACTAACATTTCAGGTAGATGCTTAATGGCCAAGAGTAATGAGAGTCATCTGTGGCATATGAGACTCGGTCACGCTAATATGGATACGATCTCAAGATTATCCACGAAGAAGCTAGTACGCGGTTTACCGAAAATAACATTCAAGAAAGATTCGGTATATAGCCAATGTGAAAAGAACAAAGCTACCAGATCCACATTCAAATCTGTAAACACAGTATGTACTACTAGACCTCTACAATTGCTACACATGGACTTATTCGGTTCTAGCAGAGTTGCTAGCCTCGGAGGTAAATTGTATGCTTTTGTAATTGTAGATGATTTCTCTAGATACACGTGGGTATATTTCTTGACACGCAAGAATGATGCATTATCCGAATTTTTCACCTTTTGCAAGAAAGTACAAAATAAAAAAGGTTACATGATCACTCGAATCAGAAGCGATCATGGAGGCGAATTCGAGAATGCTGATTTTGAGCAATTTTGTGACACACACGGTTTCATACACGAGTTCTCCTGCCCTAGGACTTCACAACAAAATAGAGTTGTGGAACGTAAGAACAGAACTCTAACCGAAATGGCCAGAGTAATGTTAAACCAGTTTAGTCTACCCAAATATTTCTGGGCTGAAGCTGTCAATACAGCTTGCTTTGTTCTCAATAGAGTTCTAATTCGACCCAAATTGAAGAAGACTCCATTTGAGTTATGGTTTGATAGAACTCCCTCAGTTTTATACTTTAGAATATTTGGTTGTAAATGCTTTATTCTTAATACAAAAGACAACTTGGGAAAATTTGATGAAAAGGCCGATGAAGGTATATTTTTAGGTTATGCGGCCAAGAGCAAAGGATACAGAGTCTTCAATAAACGAACAATGATCATCGAAGAATCAATCAACGTCACCTTTGATGAAATGAATCAAATGACTATCGATGATAGTGATGAAGATCTGCCTGCATCAAGCTCAACATCAGCTGATCCTCAACCAAGCTATGCACTAGCTGAACCTCCTAGAGAATATCCAGGAACCAGCTACCTTCAGAGTCTACCGAAAAGGTTGAAATTTATAGCTGATCATCCAAAAGATTTGGTAATTATTGATATTACCAAAGGAGTAAGTACTCGTACATCCAGTAGAGATATTGTTTCTAGTGTTGCATTTATTTCACAGCTAGAACCCAAATCCATTGATGAAGCATGTAGTGATAACTTTTGGATAGATGCTATGCAAGAGGAATTAAACCAATTTGAACGAAATCAAGTTTGGGAACTTGTTCCCAGGCCTATTGATCATCCGGTCAATGGCACCCGTTGGGTATTCCAAAATAAACTAAATGAGGATGGTTTAGTGACTCGTAATAAGGCTCGACTTGTAGCTCAAGGATACAATCAAGAAGAAGGTATCGACTACTATGAGACTTATGCCCCAGTTGCGAGATTAGAATCCATTCACATGTTATGTGCATTTGCATGTTTTTATGATTTCAAACTATTTCAAATGGATGTCAAGAGTGATTTTTTAAATGGTTTTATAAAAGAAGAAGTTTTTGTAGCACAACCTCCAGGTTTCACGGATTTCAAAAACCCTGATCATGTTTTCAAGTTGAAGAAAGCCTTATACGGTTTAAAATAAGCCCTTCGTGTTTGGTATGATCGTCTAAGCTCTTTTCTACTTGACAACGGTTTTTCAAAAGGCAAGGTTGACACTACACTGTTTATTAAGTCTTTTAATGGCAAACTTCTTTTAATTCAAATCTATGTTGATGATATTATATTTGGATCTACCGATGAATCTCCGTGTCAAGAATTTTCTAAGTGTATGCAGAATAAGTTTGAGATGAGCATGATGGGAGAGCTGAAATTCTTTCTCGGATTGCAAATCAAACAAACTGATAATGGGACATTTATAAATCAAGCCAACTACACAAAAGACTTGCTAAAGAAGTTTGATTTGGACAATGTCAAACCTATTGGCACTCCAATGGCAACTTCAACAAAGCTTGATTCAGATGAACAAGGCAAGCCAGTCGAACACTTAAGTATCGAGGTATGATTGGTAGTTTACTTTATTTAACTGCTAGTCGTCCAGATATAATGTTTAGTGTTTGCCTGTGTGCACATTTTCAAGCTAACCCAAAGGAATCACATCTGTCCGCAGTTAAGCGTATCTTTCGATACCTTAAGGGCACTTCTTCTGTTGGCTTGTGGTATCCCAAAACTAAGTCCTTTAACCTTATTGGTTATTCGGATGCAGATTTTGCTGGATGCAAAGTTGATAGAAAAATTACCAGTGGCACATGTCATTTCTTAGGTAAGGCTTTAGTCTCATGGTTTAGTAAAAAACAAAATTCTGTAGCCCTATCAACAACAGAGGCTGAGTTTATCGCCGCAGGATGTTGTTGTGCTCAGATTTTGTAGATGAAATAAACCCTAGAAGACTATGATTTATTTTACACACATATTCCCATTTTATGTGATAACACGAGCACTATTAATTTGACTAAGAATCCAGTATGTCACTCTCGTACTAAACATATCGAGATTCGACATCACTTTCTTAGAGATCATCATCAAAATGGAGATATAAACCTTGCGTACATAGATACTGAAAATCAACTAGCTGACATCTTCACTAAACCTCTAGCGGAAGATCGTTTCAATTATTTACGTCGAGAATTAGGAATTTTGGACGTCAATAATATTAATTAATTTTGTTTTATGATTATATATCATTACGCAAAAACTGTGTTAGAGACAAGCCAATAAAGAGTCTGTCTGTCACCACAACTACGGTTGAAGCGAAGCGGTACTTAAGAGTTCCCCGGTGAACCTCCGCCAGCTGGGACAGTACTCCTACAGCTAATCTGAAACAATCGCTGTGTAACGACATTTAATCTATAAAATAATATTAATTATGTTAATTGAAGTTGAAATGACTAATCTTTGAACTAAATATTTGAAATGAGACAATGAAAAAGAATGGCAAAAATCAACTATAAAGAACCCTAGGCGAATTCGGCCAGAGCTCTGACCGAATTCGGCCCGAGGTCGGTTGAGGGTGTCAGGTTATATAACCAGAACCCGAGAGCCTTTCTTCCTCATTGTTTCCAAACTACATCATAACAGCAGCAGCAGCCGCGAAGGAGCCCCAAACCCTAGTTCTTCACCACCCTCTTTCTTCCAATCCAAGTGGTAAAATCAATCCAAAATTTGGATTCGTGCGGAGTTCGTCGTTCTCTTCGACATACTTTGATTTAGGGAGGTATAACCCTATCTTTCTCCACTTTTCAATTAGTGCATTTTTACTTCAATTTGCACAAATGGCACCCAAATTCAATCCTTCAAAGAGGAAGAAGACGACCCCCAGTGAGGAAGGGTCATCTTCGCATCCGCATACGAATTCCCTCTTCTCGCCGGTCCAAACGAACGACGGCACGTTCGACGGGTTTTTCTTTCAAACCCTAGACCAAGCCCTACTGTGGTATGGAGACTTCTCTATGAGATCCATATGCACAGGCGCTCCAGTCAAATGGACTGTATTTCTTGATCATCGTCATTTCTTTGAGACATTAGGGTTACATCTTTTTGTTAAACTTTGCTTTTCTATAGCAACTAATGCCATTAGATTATTTTATTGCAATCTCATATTAAACACTTTTGATGTGAGCACTCGTGTTGGAGGTATTGATATCAATTTCGATGATGACCTCTTAGCGGAGATCCTTGGTATCCCTAACGAAGGTGAACCGCTAGTTGACATCACTGAATTTGATTTCTCCGAAGGCACGACACTCGCCAGTTTCAAAGCGGAACTCTGTGCACCTGATAGAGTACGCTCTGGAAAGTTTAAGGCTAACAACCTGAACTTGTTTAACTATGAATTGCATCGCATCATCTATTCCACTCTACTTCCAAAATTAACTTCAAAGGATGATGTGACTTCTCTTGAGCTGTCCGCCATGTACCATATTCTTAAGGGGATTCCATTTTTTGCCCCTAAGACCATGATTCAGATGATGGGTCGTTGTCGTGCAAGAGATAGAAATCTCTCTTACGTAATGATTCTCCCACGCATCTTTTAGCGCTTCGATATCGATCTGTCGACTTGTACTCAGGACCCTGAGCCCAAGTTTTTTCAGTTATCTCGTCGTAGCAGGACTGTTTCAGCTCCTCCTCCTGCTCCTCCTACTGCACCTCCTCCACCACCTCATCAGTATGCCATGACATTTGAGGGCATACATCAGCTTTTATCTGCTTTGCACGTCTCGATGACGGACATGGCTCGCGAACGTGAGTTCCGTGACGTTACCCGTTATCAGGCGCTTGCAAATTCCTTAGCTGATCTTCGTTTCGCCCAGACTGGTCATTCAGCCGGTTCCATCCCTAGAGATCCAGCTTTCTCTGGTTACCGCTGTGAGGATGAGGCTGTTCATGCCTACTTCCAACCCGGTAACGCCTATGATTGGTACCGTCCTCCTCGTGACTTTGTTGGTGAGTTCTATGCTGGCGTCCCTCCTCATCCTTCTGGTGCTGGTACCTCTGGAGTTGGTCCTTCAGGACATGCTGGTCGTACTGATGATGATGATGAGGATGATGATGAGGAGATGTGACTATATGATTTTGAGTGATATTTTATTGTGTACTTGGAAATGCTCCGACATTCCAAGTTATTATCAGTACTTTTTGATTATTATTAGCACTTTCTAGTTTGCTTCAGTACTATGTTATTTTTATGGACATGTTTATTATGCCTCAGTTTATGGCATTCCAGTTTATTTCAGCACTATGTTTCAGTTTCAGTTTTAGATAGCACTATCTCTTATATTGCTTCATTCTTTATAACTGCCTGTGAAATTACATGCCTGTGATGATTTTTTTTAGACAATATATGCCTGTGATATTTCTTTTTTATTTCTGCCTTATTTCTTTTATATGTGTTTTCTCACTATTTGTTACTTATGCATTGATTGCGGGGGAGCTTTATCTTTTGCAATTATTTTCCTAAGTAACAAAGGGGGAGAAAAATTAAAAGATCTAACATTTTTTTGAGATAATACAGGATATGAACAATTCTACTTTTTGATATTTTGAACAAGCTTAATGTTATATCATTCATAGTTTGTCAATTATCAAAATGGGGGAGATTGTTGGCCCATTGGTCATATGGTCAACCTGATTTTAATAATTGATCAAACTCTGTCTGGATATACGAAGCTAGTCGGGACATCTCGGACTCTTGGACATGATCAAGAATGGCTATCCACTGAATTCAAGATCGAAGATCTGTTTGCCTACTCGAGTCTGTAATTCCTTATGCAATATATTTTTCATTTTATTTGAGTCTAGGAATATGTTGTACACCGAGTCGTACTGGCAAATAGGCTACCCTTAAATGAGTTCAAAATGTTTTTAAAATGACCTCTCAAAAAGGTTTACAAAAAGGTTTTCAAAAATCACCAAAAAGCTTTTTAAAACCCTAACTAAACCCTGACAGAACTCGGGCCGAGTTCGGCCAGAGTTCGGTTGGTGGCCGTTGTGTTTTTGAATCCTTGTTACTTGGTCCTCCTGCAGTTGCGGATTTGACCGAGATTTGCTCGTAGAGTTCTGCCCGAATTCTGTCAGAAGTCTGCCTTTGGAATACCTATAAATAGTGAAGGATTTCGATCATTTCAACTCACTCATTCACTTTCAATCTTCTCTCTATCTAAAGCATTCAGTCTTCCAAAAAGTTTTCTTGAGCTTTAAATTTCAGATCCCAAGCCAATTACAATCCTCTAGTCGATTTGCCAGTGCGGTACGGTCTAGAAGTTTCTGAGAGATTGTAATCAGAAGGCTTGATTGAAGAATATCTCTTCATATTTGAAGTTGGACGAGTTCTTCGTATCAAAGCTCGCATTATAGAAGTTGCAAGGACTTCGTAAGAAAACTTGCGGTTTTTCCAATAGTGGATTCAACTGGTAGCAAGAGTTCTACCGACTGGATTAGTCCTCAACAGAGGAAAACCAGTATACATCGCTGTCTTTGCGTTTGCTCTCTTAACTCTGCCTTTACTTTATTTTAGTTGTGATTAATATTCTGTGATTGTGCTGCTAACATTTTTAATTAGCATTATTCCGTTGCCAACTCTATTCACCCCCCTAGAGTATTACGCTTTACTATTTCGTTCCTACATATAGGATGAACAACAGCGAGTTGATAGAGCTGAAGAAGCAAGTCGACGAGCTGCAGGACAAGGGGTTCATCAGATCTAATTCTTCGTCCTGGGGAGCGCCAGTTCTTTTTATGCCAAAGAAGGACGGTACGTCCCGCATGTGCATTGATTACCGGACGCTCAACAACCTCACTATCAAGAATAGGTACCCTTTGCCGAGGATCGATGACTTGTTCGATCAGCTGAGTGGGGCAAAGGTCTTTTCGAAGATAGATTTGAGGTCCGGGTATCACCAGCTGAAGGTGAGACGGGATGACATTTCCAAGACGACATTTCAGACTCAGTACGGCCAGTACGAGTTTACAGTGATGCTATTTAGGTTGACCAATGCTTCCGCGGTGTTCATGAACTTGATGAACAAGGTATTCCATCAGTACCTTGACAAGTTCGTGGTGGTCTTCATAGACGATATCTTGATCTATTCGAAGACGCAGGAGGAGCATGTTGAGAACTTGAGAGTTGTGTTAGAGACTCTGAGGAGGGAGCAACTCTACGAAAAGCTTTCGAAGTGTGAGTTCTTCTTAGACCAGGTGGAGTTCTTAGGTCATGTTGTGACCGAGCCCGAGATTTCAGTGGACCAGAGGAAGATTTCGACAGTGGAGTCTTGGTCTACGCCAAGTTCAGTTGCCGTGGTTCGAAGCTTTCTGGGTTTGGCTGGCTATTACCAAAAGTTCGTCCAGGACTTCTCGTGGATTGCAGAGCCGATGACTAGACTCACCAGGAAGGACGTAGAGTTTGTCTGGACTGTTGAGTGTCAGGCTACATTTGATGAGCTGAAGAGGAGGTTGACTTCAGCTCCGATCCTGACTTTGCCATCTGGGTCAAGAGGGTTCTTGATCTTCAGTGATGCTTCGGGGAAGGGTTTTGGGTGTGTTCTTCAGCAGCACGGAAATGTGATTGCCTATGCATCGAGGTAGTTACGTCCTCATGAGAAGAACTATCCTACTCATAATCTGGAGTTGGCCGCGGTTATATTTGCTTTGAAGTTATGAAAGCATTACCTGTACGGAGATCGAGTTGAGATCTTCACAGATCATAAGAGCTTGAAGTACGTGTTCACTCAGAAGGAGTTGAACATGCGACAGAGGCGATGGTTAGAGCTGATGAAGGACTTCGATATATCCTTGCAGTACCATCCGGGGAAGGCCAACGTAGTTGCAGATGCCTTGAGCAGGTATCCAGTTGCTATGTTCTTAATGACAGATCGTCATTTGTTGGCCGACCTGGATAGTTTGGGTATCGAGGTCATCATTTCGAGCGTGGAGATCCAGATGTAGGGTTTGCAGATTCAGTCTGAGCTGATGGATAGAGTCAGGTCAGCACAATATGATGATGTTGCCCTGAGGAGCATCAGGGAGCAGGTGAGGACTGGCTTGCTTGACGATTTCTCTGTAGCCGAAGACGGGTCGTTACGGCACAGTACTAGGCTGTGCGTTCCGCGTGGAGAGCTTCGGGAGGAGGTTCTTCAGGAGGCGCATCGCTCTCAGTATTCTATGCATCCTGGAGCCAACAAGATATATAGGGACCTGAGAGAGCACGTATGGTGGTATGGCATGAAGCGCGAGGTAGCTCAGTTTGTATCTCGTTGCCTTTTGTGTCAGCAGGTGAAGGCCGAAAGGCAGAGACCAGGTGGATTGCTACAGTCGCTACCCATTTCCGAGTGGAAGTGGGAGCACATCACCATGGACTTTGTATCTGGACTTCCACGATCGCCAGGAGGAAAGGACGCGATTTGGGTCATAGTTGATAGATTGACCAAATCGGCCCACTTTTTGCCTTTCAAAGTAGGTTTGTCTACGGAGAGGCTGGCTGAGCTGTATGTTCGTCAGATCGTGAGATTGCATGGAGTTTCGGTGAGCATAGTTTCAGATCGGAATAGCCGATTCACTTCCCACTTCCGGAGGAGTTTGCAGGCTAGCTTGGGTACCTCGCTCAAGTTTAGTACTGCTTATCATCCTCAGACAGACGGACAGTCGGAGAGGACCATCCAGACTTTGGAGGATATGCTTCGCACATGTGTGTTAGATCTTGGGGGTTCTTGGGAGGACCATCTTCACCTGGTAGAGTTTGCTTACAACAACAACTACCAGGCCAGTATAGAGATGTCACCATTTGAGGCTCTATATGGATGGAGATATCGTACTCCTTTGTCTTGGGACGATGTCGGCGAGCGGGCACTTCTTGGACCGGAGATTGTAGTGGATGCGGCCGAGAAGGTCAGGATGATTAGAGACAGACTTCGGGTGGCTCAGGATAGGCAGCGACATTGGACCGATAGTCACCGGAGACCGTTAGAGTTCGAGGTTAGTTTTAGTTCTTGTCGTGTTTGTTGTGATTGTTTGTTAGTTGTGTCTTGAGTTTTTGTCTTGTGTCTAGGTTGGTGACATGGTATTTCTGAGGATATCCCCGACACGTGGCATATTCGCTTTGGCGGCGGTAGGAAGCTCAGTCTGTACTACATCGGACCTTTCACTATCTCGGAGAGGATCGGTGCAGTAGCCTGCCGACTGGACTTGCCTACTAGGCTCGAGGGAGTGCACAACGTATTTCATGTATCTCAGCTGAGGTGGTACATGGCAGATCCTAGCCATGTATTGGACCATTCAGCGATACAGGTGGGGCCTACTCTCAGCTATCCAGAATAGTCGGTGGAGATTCTGGATCGCAGGGAGAAGGTGCTCCGGAACCAGGTCATACCCTTGGTTCGGGTTGCGTGGAGACATCACTCTCCAGGTGAGTCTACCAGGAAGAGGGAGGACGATATGCGGGAGCGTTTCCCTTATCTTTTTGTGCCCTGAGGTATAAATCTAATTCTTTTGTCTTTCTGTTTGTGATTTTCTGTGCTTGTTGTCTTCAATTTTGAGGACGAAATTCTTTTAAGGTGGATAGACTTGTCACCCTCACTTTTCCAAGTTAGGGGTAAAATGGTAATTTTCAATTTTATAATATTTTTGGGAATTTTATTTCATGAATATTATTATTTAATTATTATAGGAGTCGGGTTCGAATTTCATCGCATTCTGATTTAATTCGGGACTCCGGGGAATTTCGACTTGAGCCGTAATTAGCATGTTATTTAACCATGGCCCACCACACTAAACTTTTAGGTTTAGGAGTTTGGACTAGTCCCCCCATGAGTAATTAAGTTTAATTATGATTTTTAATTAATTTTAGCATTTTTCCAAAACCCATTTGGATTAATTTTGCATGTAGGCTTAGGGAGGGGCAAACTTGTAATTACAAGTGCCCCTACCCCTTAGCACCATGGCCGGCCACAATAGGACCACCCCCTCCACCTCTTTTACTTCATCACTAAGTTTCTCCCTCTCTCTTCATTCATTTCTTCCAACTCCTTCTTCTTCCTCCAAATCTTTATTTAGGTATGTCATTTAAACCCTCATAAATTCTCCTATTTTATTTATTCTTTAACATAAATTATAGGGGAGACCATTCTCTACAAGTTGACCCTAGATTTTGTAGGTTTTCTTAAATTCTAGTTTAAGGATTAATTATGGTTTTATCCTTTTAAGAGTGGTATATATATATATATATATATATATATATATATATATATATATATATATATATATATATATATATATATATATATATATACATGTGTATTTATGTGTGTGTATTTATTTATGTATTTGTGTGAGTGTAGAGGAGAGTGATAGTTGTGTCATGAGAGTGTGTCCATATGTGGGTGAGAGTGTGTCCATGTGTGGGTGAGAGTGTGTCTATGTGTGTGTTAATATATATAGATATATATATATATATATATATAATTGTGTGTGTTAATATATATATATATATATATATATATATATAATATATATATATATATATATATATATATATGTGTGTGTGTGTGTGTGTGTGTGTGTGTGTGTGTGTGTGTGATCATATATATATATTAGTGTGAGTGTAATGGTATATAGAGAGGGGAGAATGAGAATTAGTTGTGTGTGTGTGAGTGATATAGATTAGAGAGTTAGAGAGGGAGAATTATAGAAGAAGAATAGAGAATTTAGAGAGGAATTGAGAGAGATTTGGAGGGGAATTTGAGAGGAGAAGAGGGAAGAAAGGGAGAGTGCAACAGCAGCAGCTAGGGGGGCCAAGGGGGTTGCTGCCCCCCTCCCAAACACAGCAGCAGCAGCTGTACCAGCAATGGCAGCAGCAGTTCCAACAATAGCAGCAGCAGTAGAGCAGCAGTAGCCCCCCAAACCACCCTTATTTAACCCCCCCAATCCAACGCATATATACCCCTATATATATACCCATATATATACATATATATACCTATATATATAGCTCTATATGTCCCTCTAAAACCTACTAGAATAGCCCCCTAAGATTGTCCCAAGAGGGTGTGAAAAGTGAGAGTTGAATGAGTGAATGAGAGGGTAAAAGGTTAAGTTAGGATTTGGTGATAGGGTGAAATTGAGTTCCGTGACTCGGAATACGTTGAAACTTGGAGGGGACTTAGATAATGTGATTTAGACTTTGTGGATAGGCTTCGGAGTGGGAATCGGGCTTGCGTGTGGGCTTGGGGAGTCGGTATCACACCGCACCATTCCGTATCTTGAAATATTCAAGATAACGGGTAAACGGGCGATTCGGACCGTAAGATGGACTGGATGTCCACTTACCCTAGAAAGCTTGGTAGGTAATGGTTCTATAGGCTAGTACCCTACTACCCTAGAAAGCACGGAGTGGAATTCCTAAGGGAAGGCCACTTGGCGGCAAGTTAGAACGGTTTAAGGGTAAATGTTAAGGGGGTAATCGGGTAATTTTGAGATACGGAGTTCAGGTAGTCGGATTGACTTGAAACTTGGGTGGCATGTTGGGTACACCCCATAAATGTCATATTTGAACCGATTTTGGCTCGGTTGACCCAGAGTTGACTTTTTACCCAAAAGTCAATCGTGAGTCAACACTTTTACTAGATTTGACCAAATCCAAACCAGAGTTGACCAGTTGACCAAAAGTCAACTGTTGGTCATCATTTGACCAGTTTAACCTAGGGTTTGACCTAGAGTTGACCAGAGTTGACCAGTTGACCAAAAGCCAACTGTAGGCCAACTCTTGACCCCGTTTGACTTTCTTCGACTTCTTTTGACCTGTGATGACTGGTATGACCTAGAGTTGACTTGGTCTGACTTAGATTGACTTGATATATCTTGATTTGACCTAGATTGACTTGACAGGACTTAGTGTGACTCAGTGAGACCTAGTTTGACCTAGATTGCATATCATTCATTGTGAATCATTCTTAAACTTGTTTAAACCTAAATTAGCATACAGTATCTCATATTTAGGTTTCTGATTATCGCTCTGAGCATTGATATACCCTACAGCTCAGGACAGCAGGCGAGTATATTCACTGATAGTTTTTATTGTCTTGATATCTGCTCTATTCGATTCAGTCGTAGTGTCTTACTTGATTCTCAGTCACGATAGTTCACGGACTAGTACACGTTGGATCATGACATGAGATGTTGTTCCTAGATTTCTGGGTATATGGGTATATTTCTGTCTTGTTCCCTGTACTTGTATAGACACCAATTTCTAAGGGGATTTGTTACCCTCTTACGGAATCACGTGCCATGACGTGTCATGTCCAGATCCATTATACTATTCGGGGATGGAGAATTATTAGGGGCTATGTAATCCAAGCCACCCTATCACTATTCATGTGCTCACGCCACTCTTCCCTCACGAAGGGTGTAGCGAGATCCTTTTGCCTTGTGCTCGTTATCTAGGTTGGCCGGCATGACTTTCCGTTGAGGTCACCGCGGATTGCCGGGCCAAGTGGATAGCCTGTCCTGTCACTTATCCCAAGCCGATCACATATCGCTCTAATAATTCAAGTCATATTTTATATTTACTTTATCTTATCACATATCCTGCTCTGTTCTACATTCAGTATTTTCCTCACCATGCCATGATATACAGTTACTCATATGCTCTACATGCCTTTACATTGTACCTTTATTGGAGACTAAGTTCTGCTCGGAAGAAGAGTTACAACACCGGTCCTTGTTTGGTTTAAGGGTTGTAACTCGGCTTCCGAACGGTTCCCAAGTTTTCATATATCTTTGTCTCGTAGTTCATTATACTGTCTCTTATAGAATTTGTCAATTCACATGGAACTGTTGTTAGTGTTTGTACTTGCTTATTTTCCTGACAGGATACCGTTATGATATATTACAGATGATTCTGAGTCGGACCGCTCGACCTATTATGGGCTCGAGTCAGATGGAGTAGCCTTGGATCGTGGCCTTATAGTAGAGCCACTAGATTTTGTACTTCCAGAGTAGTGTAGATTAGCTAGGTTTGACTGGACTGCGATCCAGCTAGCTTTATTAGACTGTAGCTTCTACATTATATTTTGAGACCCTGTGATGTTGTATATATCTGGGCTTGTATTGGACTTTGGACTTATTTACTCTTTCATCTATCACATGTTCTCTTTCTGAGCTATCTACCTTAGTTTTATTCTGTGATTGAGACTGTATTGATATGTCACCTCCATTCGGAGAGTATGTACTGTACAGGTACCTTTATACTGTTAGTCGTAGTATTTACAGACATTATATACAGCGTTCTACCGCCGATACTGCAGCGTAGGCTGGACGTACCCACGTGCTCGTGCCCCTCATAAGGGTGGGGGTCGTGACAGGTATACATGTAATGATAGATATGAATGCATAATATATAAATAATATAATACAATATATAATGATAGCATGTATGGTAATGTAGAATATATGATGCAAGCATGTATATGTCAACTGTTTTCCCTTTTTCTTACATTTTCCTTCCTTTCCCTTTCCATTTCAGTTTTTTCCCCCTTTTTCCCTCTTCTATTTTTTTATGTTGTATACAATTTATATAATGTATAGATGCATGTAAGTATGTAATATGCATGAATGAATGTCATATATGAATGAATCAATCAATCAAAGGTATAAGTAAAATATAATGCATTGTAATGAATGTTAACATATATAATGTATAAAAGTATATATGTAAATGTGCATGAATGTATATATCTATGTAACTATGTAAATATGCATGATGTAACAGATGCCTATATATATAAATATGTATGTAATGTGGATATGCATGTATGTATGAAGGTATGTATTTATATATATTATCTATTTTATATTATGCATTGTTGTGGTTCACATTGTCTTGTGATTGTGTGAGTGCTAGCCTAGGCTTGGTTAGGCCTAGTGAGACTTGTTAGACTTGTTTGGACTAGGACTTGACCTAGTTGACCTAATTTGACTAGTGTGGTTGACTAGAGTTGACCAAGTGTTGACTTTAGTCTAGTTTGACCTAGAAAGCATGCAGATGCATTGTATATTTCATTTATCATCTTTCTTATACATCTTGACCTGTGTTGCTCTAAATAGGACACTGTGGCTTCAGTTTGGACCTCTATACCTATCAGCTGTTCAGGTTATCAGGCGAGTACATTCTCTGATCATTTTATATCTTGTTTAGGATTATATTTCCTGCTTTAGTTTATTCTACTTGATGCTGACACGTTGGTAACACGGATTAGTACTATATGGATCCCTTCATGAGATGTTATCCCTCTCGGGAGCATCAGATACTCTTGTCTCGTGTGTTTCATTTACATCATGTATCTCTTGCTTCTATTATCATGAATCTTCGGGAATCAGCTAGTGACTCATGTACTATCATGATCACCGAGCCTTCACGAATCAATTCATGAATCACCCTTTATGGGCAATGTAGTATAATCATGAATCTTAACGTAACTTGACTGGATCCTTGTGTATTGATTGGGGATGGAGGAGTATAAATGAACATGTGGATAATTCCAAGTAGTGTAATCATGAATCAAATCCGTAGTGTAATCATGAATCAGTCCCTAGCCATTCACATGTTTATCCTGTACTCTGAATCACTAGCACTCTCTCTCTTTTATATCATAGATATTTACTTACAGTCTCTCTTTTATATTATGCTATTCTTCAGTTTCTGTATTTTACTCTCTAGCATGATTATATTTTCTTTCCTGCTATGACTTGTTGAGATGTATTGTGCTAGCTCCCGTCCTGACTGGACCTGTTGATAAATTTTAAAGATAGCTTGGAGGTTACTGGCTAGCCTAGAGGAGACACAGTAGAGGTCGGAGTAGCTAGCTAGAGTTTTCTTATTTATTTTCAGTTGTCTCGAGTTGTATTTACTTTATGGATTGCTGTATTTGAGATTTGGGACATTAAATGGATTTGTGATATCTTAGACACTTAGACTTCTATCTACTTGTATCTCTTTGTGGATTTCAGTTTTATCTATCTATCTTTTTATCGTATTCCACCTTAGATGTGATTGAAATTGTATTCTGCTATGTCACCTCCATTCGGAGTGTATATACTGTACAGGTACCTTATATTGTTAGATGATTGACCTAGGACAGCGTTCTACCGTCGACACTGCGGCGTAGGCTGGACGTACCCACTTCTCGTGCCCTTACTCTAGGGTGTGAGTCGTGACAATACCTGTATGGGCCACCACTAAAAATGTGTCACAACCCGCACCCAGTGTAGGGGCCCGAGAAGTGGGTACGTCCAACCTATGCCGCAGTGTCGACGGTTAGAACGTTGTTCTAGGTCATGATCTCAACTAAGCACAATATGATATACTCTCCAAACGGAGGCCAAATCACAGAAGGTATAACTCAATCACAAGTCTAAAGATGTAAATAGCACAATATGATAGATATGAAATCATCAAATGAAGATACAAACAGAAGGAAAATAAATCCAAGTTTAACAACATCAAGTCTCAACATCTCGAAATAATACAACTCTGAATTCCACAAACACAAATGACGTAAAAAAAAGATAAGCAGTCTAGTTATCTAATCTAGACAATGGTAACAACCTCAACAGCTGCCTGAACCTCCAGGGGGTCTAGGTTGCAAGTGTCATTTAGGCCTGCTCCGTAGTAGGTAGGGCAGAACTCCTCTTTATCCTCTGTAATATTTTTAACAGGTCCAGTCAGGACAGGTACGAGCACATATCTCTCAAACAGCTCATATCATGGCAGGAAATGTAAAGCAAGCAATAGAGCAAGATACAAGAACTGTAAGAAATGTACATGAAAGATAAGAGATACTTGTAAACTGGAAATATCTATATATAAGTAAGATATGTAAGTGACAAAGTGATTTAGAGCACAAGATGGTTTGTAATCGGCTTGGGTTTGCACATGAATAATCTGAGTTGCACATGAATAACACAGTTGCACATGAGAGCTGTATTGCACATGAAGTAACACAGTTGTACATGAATAATCTAACAGAGTTGCACCTGATGGAAAAGATCACATAACCATTTATACTCACCCCTATCCCAATTAATACACAAGGATCTAGTCAAGTTATGTTACGCACATGATGGTTTGGTTATACATGAAGCACATAGGAAGACATGGCCGTACATAAGAACTTATGAAAGTACATGAGCGTACATGAGTGAACATGAGAGTACATGAATAACACGAGAGCAAAGAATACGTGATGTACATAAAACACATGACATGAAGTACCCGATGCGCCCGCTAAGGAGGATAACATCTCATAAAAAGATCCATATAATACCAACCCGTGATAACAAGTGTCAGCATTAAGTAAAGTAATATAGATTAAGAATATAAATCCTAGCAAGTATGAGATGATCAGAGAATGTATTCGCCTGATATCCTGAATAACTGATGAGAAAAGATGTCCAAATCGGAGTAACTGAGTCATATTTAGAGCAACATAGGTCACGATGTATCCTAGATGGTAATAATGAAGTTTACAATGCATTCTATATGATTCTAGGTCATTATAGGCCAAAGTCAACTCTTGGTCAACTCTGGTCAACCATTCTAGTCAAACTAGGTCAAACCTAAGTCAACTAGTCAAATATTCTAGGGTTAGCCAACACAAGTCTATAATACCAAACAGGCTTATCTAGTCAATATCTAAAGTCAAACAGGCCTAACAAGTTCAAGGATATATACCACATACATAAAATAAACTAGTTAGTATAGAGCAGGCCTATATAAAATACCCATATACAAGGCCAAGCTAATATATGCATTTAGCTTATATACCATATATCACATACTAGCTTATATACATTCAATCATATAACATATACATTAATACATATCCATGCTATACATATATTTGTATATCTACATACATACCTACATACTTGCATTCATACATACATACATACATACATGCATAGGGAAAGGGAAGGATGAAAGTGTATGAGTGTGTGAGTGAGAGTGGACAGGGAAGGGTAAAGGGAAGGGGAAGGGGGATTGTGAAAACAACTCAAAAACTGAGAACAAACTCAATATATATATATATATATATATATATATATATATATATATATATATTTGTTTTTTTAAACAAAACATTTTATTGAAACAGGAAAGTGAGCTCAAGCAGAGCCTTACAGACTGGGTTCAGGGCCGACAACCACAAAAGGACCCTGATGGACAAAGGTAGAAATACTTAGTTTCGAAATTTTGGACGCCAGCTGCCGCCGAGAGGAGCTCCGGCGGGGAAAAGAGGGGACCGGGCGCGAGGAGCTCCGGCGTGGGAAAAGAGGGGGGGTTCAGACCCGCCTGGGGGAGGCGGGGCGCCGGGAGAGCCGCCAGAGGAAGCTGGCGGAGCCGTGGGGCGCTAACCCGGAGCGAGGGAGGGGGTGGATCCCTGGCGGAGGAAGAGCCGCCAAGGGAGGGCGTCACCATGAGCGCCTAACACCTGCGATCGGGGGGTGGGGGGCTGCATCATGCGGCGGAGGGAGCGCCAGAGGCCGTCGAACTCCGATGTGCTCG